>JAZGTK010006579.1:0-20630 GCA_036877625.1 Ambastaia sidthimunki | reverse complement strand
TTCCCTCTACTTCTCTAAATGCATTAGAGACGCATCAACATTTCCATCTCTGCAAATAAAGGCAGATGATGAGCAGAGACTCTGGAGGCCTTCAGAAATCGTGTCCTCAGCTCGAGGTTATCGTGTCAGTCGAAACCACACGGCAACACCCGACCTCATCCTGTTTCTCACACATTTGAAGAAACTCTCACCGCAGCTTTCATAACTGCAAACATTTTCAAAACAAAAACACTGGCAACAGTGAGTTTCAAGACCTGTTAGCCTCAAACCGTATAAAAATAACATGAAATAACAGGAGACAAAGACAAACAACTCATTTACAGAGATGACATGCACAGATTTTTAAAACATTTTGTAAATTATGAAGATGTTAATCTTATGCATCACACACAAGAAAAGGTTTTTATCAAATAAAACGTAAATCATCACAGAGAAGCTGTAGGAATTGTTACAGGTGAGCTTGTAAAGCCAGCGTGATCTAAGATGAATTCAAACAAACTGTCGACTCCTGCGATTTTATTGGCATGCGGCTGGAATGCGCTCGGGGCGTGTGGCCAGGCCGCATTAACAGATGGACTGCTGACTTCCCAGAATATCAGCACTCTGCAAGTCCATTCCGGAAGCGGCTTTTGCTCTTTATCTGCACAGGGGATGAATTAAGTGCCGTGATGTGGTTTTCCCTTTATCACACACTCATCCTTCAAAAGCTGAGACACCCGACCTTCCCCCAGAGCTTTGAGAGGTTGGATGCCAGATTTGTAGAGCTCATACAGGAGAGTCACCACTGCACCACTCGCCACATCCTCAAAGTCCACAACAAACCTCATGCTGGTCTTGCAGCATTTTGCCTTTTGAAAGGAAGCTGCTGATGATATTAAATCTGAACAGACATTAAAGTTAATGAATCATCAGCTAAACAATGACGCTATTTTGTCATAAAATTGAGGTCAGTTACAAACAGTTTTTCTGTGTGTTTACATTTACTGATGAAAAAAATATCAAGAGATTTCCAAACATTTTTATTCATTAACTGTAATAAACAAGTGAGAGTTTTAAATGAATGAGACCTACAACAGATGGTGTGGCCAGACATCTGATCTCAGCCGCATTGAGTCAGTTTGGCATTTCATAAAGAGACTGAACAGCCTAAATTTAAAAAGAACTGTGGCCACATCTCCAAAATGACACTGACAATAAAGATTTGCTATAAACACTAAACATATAGACAGATGTAAAGTTTGGTTAGGAAGTTTGGGTTTCAGTTACAGTATCAGGAAGGAATGTGCAGGTGACAGACCTCAGCTGGAGTCACTCTCGCTGTCTGTTGTCTAGTGAGGAGCGCTGTGAGTGTGGGAGGTGTCCGGCTCCTCTCTCCTCACGGCTCTATGACTGAACGCAGGAGTGAGACAGCGTCTCGTGGTTTTGGGACTGCGTCTGCTTCTCCTGACACACTCGCTCTGCAGACGGGCAGGAAAAAGAACAACAACGATGAGACACAAAGAATGTGGAACAGGAAGGCCGAAGCCAGTCAGAGTCTTAGACTAAACCACACGCAGAGATTTGCTGTGTGGAGACGAGAGGCCACATGAGTTCTGCATGCAAACCATTGGCACAAACAGGTTGTAGATGTTTGCAGACAGAGGCTTTCATAGAAGAACTCAGTCCTGGCCCAGACGCTGAACCCTGCGTACAGCATATCCCCAAACACACTGTAATTAAAAACATGTGTTGGTAGAAAAGGGCTTGTCTGTGCAGAGCTGGAAAAAGACGGCAAGTTTTAGCTCATCCAGAATTCATTTCATCCAGATTTGGATACAGGCCCAGTGTAGCAGGAACTTAGCCAGGAAGGTTTCAGTGTCTACGCTAGCTCAGGTACTGTAATTCTATTTCAACTCAAAGCTTTTCGCTAGTGAACTCAGCGCCCCAGACTCGTGCTTTTGGAGAGATTAGCAGCTGTGTGAGAACTGTTGTGAACGCTATAAAGAACATTCCATTGTGTCTGTGGTCAGACGTTGTTTTTAACCGCGTTTAGAGGATGAACAGAGGTGGACGGGTGGCTGGATTTGTCAGATCTGTGAGTATCGTTTGAGACATCAGACACCCAGTCGTAACACTTCCTCAATCGCTCTGACATCACAGGTGGAGATGCCACAGACACTGAGGGTGGTGAAATATGGCTATATTGAAAAACTTACTCTCATTATGTTCTTTATTGCCCCTTGCAAAACAAATATTTGTGGTGTGGTTTTAGTAATATTACGAGTCACTCACTATTACTCACTGAACAACAGTACAGCACACACTCAAAAAGTTACACTAAAATTGCACTCCAAGTAGTTCAAAACAACATTGTTTTCACACATTTTGTAGTTTCATGCACATTTTATGAAACTGATCTTTTATTTATAATATTTTTATTCACCATATTTATGGTGTCACAATGTTTAGACGGTAAAATGCCTCCTTATTTTTGCGTACATTATACTTTAAATAAATTCAAATTGTAATATTTGTAATATATTTTTCTGTGTATACAGCTAACTAGTGGTTATGGTGGTTGTTTAAAACAATATTTTAATGCAGTTATGCTAGAATTGCGATGCATTTATGATGAACACAGCTAGCGCTACAATCAAAACCTTTATTTTTGCATGTCGCGCTCTTAAACCGTTCGAAAAGTCTGAACTTCAGTTACCTCTGAGGTAATGCCAACACCGCAGGATTTAATGCGCTCCTGTCCTCTCTAGAGTTCCACCCAAAATAGCTCTCAAGCAAATGGGTATTGCTTACAACATTAACCCTTCCTGTGACAATGTCAGAGCTCAGACCAGAGCAGTCGAAACACGCTTGTCTCTTGTTCTCAAACATCTCATTATCATTGTGTCGTCTTTCAATCCCAGACTCTGCAGAGCTGCACTGGATCTGCGGCGGCCACCTGCCAGTGACCCAGTTTCTGCTAACCTCAATTTCCTGCGCAAAAACCTGCGCAGGTGCTCATTCTCTGGAGTGAGAGGTGACCGAGCGCTGATTCATCCCAGAATGTTTGATGAAATGACTTTGTTTTCTAATATCAGCTGGAATTAGTGTGACCTGTTAACAGATGAATAAATAAATGAATGAATAAAAGTATATAATGATCCTTCAGTGTAAAGCAGCTACATGTCAGAACATCACAAACTACAAATGAATGCAGTTACATTCAAAAACACACAAGAGTTCCCTGTTTCCTCTGTACACACACACACACACACACACACACACAATTTATTTGAACAGCTGCATTCATAGTTGCAGACACTGCATGAAGAGCTGCGCCCTCATGATGTCAAGGTCACATCAGTAAAACTCATTACTATTGGCCCCTCCCCCAACATGCAATTAGCTACATACCCCCCCACCGCATGCATGCATGCACGCACACACTCATGCTGCTTAGGCATTCCAGCATGAAATATATATGGATGGTCACAGGATCCTGCCAGCTACCACCAGCTTTGGCACAATAAACAAATCTTGCCTACAGAGTGAATTGCGACGTCTGCGGTCTTTGTACATATTCTCCACATCCTGACATTGTTTAATATCAATTTTTTATGATCCTTACTTAATTTTTCTGGTGCAGGTTCTACAGACGGATGGTGGTTCTGTTGGTTTATTTTGTAAGCACAAATCAGCGGGTCAGCAGTGGGTCATTCTGTAATATTACATGACTGCATCACTTAAATCTAAAAATGTGATATGAAAATGGATTACATTATTCTTTTATGAAGCAGTTATATAATGCCCTGGTGGTATTTGACCTGAACCACTATATTACTGTAAACATACTGCTATTGTATAAGCTATACAATAGCATAGAAGCTATTGTAGTCATCCATGCATTAGACATTATATGCCTGTATAGTTTATGTGATTTTCACTAGTATGATATTCACATGTACAGTTGATGAAGCATGATTTGTGTCAGATTCTGAAGCTATAATGACAAACATTTACATGCTTTTTCTATACATTTTAAATTATCTGTATATAGACAAAATTATAGCTCAAAGCCACTTACCAACTACCGAAAACACCCTAGCAACCCCACAGAACACCTTCACAACCACATAGCAGCATACTGAAAACCATTTAGAACACCTTAGAGACCATATAAGAGACCCCTAGCAACCACCCATAACACCATAATATCCAGTTTCTCATATGTACAGTAGATTCACAAACACACCTAATGTAACATTTGCATGTTTTCTTTGTGTACTACACCCAATCTTTGGGATAAAACCCAGTTACACAACAAGCGCAGGCAAATTTCTGATCTACAATTAACTTCCTTTATTCAAATGACATAATCAGTGTAAAGATAAAACCTGCCACTCAACCGCAGGCATGGAACAGCCCATCCATTCACCTTAAAAGACTGACTGTGCAGCCAGTGCCCGATCCATCTGACAGACACATCCACCCACAGCAGATCTGCTCTGGCACAGCACACCACTAATCAGAGATAAATTAAGCATCAGCCTGCCGGCCGCATTCACTGCTCAGCTCACATGAGACCTAATGAAAGCTCAGACTGAAACTCATGCAAGTTTCTCACCACATTATGACCCTTTGCCATCTGCAACCCTCTGAGATCAAAGCATGCCATCAATGAATAATGCATGTCCGCATGTGTGTGCAACACAGATGCACGGCTACAATAAATGCACCACATGTACCTAAAAACAGGTCTCGGTGGTTTGGGCAAGCGCAGGAATTGTGGAAGCTGCACAATGGCACGTAACCGTACGTGTCCACTGGCACGCCGTGAGCGAGTCATTTTCATTCTGTGGAGCTGAGGGTCTCACGCAGAGGATTGTGGGATTGAGAGCACAGAACACCAGGCAAATCATGAGAATCACAAGCATTTTAAAAACCAGCAATGCGTTTCTGGGGAATTGAGTGCTTAAATCACATCATTACATATTTGTGTGTTTGATTCAGATTTTAAACGCATGCGTCATTTTGACTGATTGTGGCTGCATTACAAATGTATTCAAATGACATTTTATGGATTATTTGGGCGTGTGCTGATGTTTGGGTCAGCAGTTTTCCTCAGGCATGATGGTGGACAGATGGCAGGTTTCATGGGAAGCACTGCAGGCGTTGTTAGATGAAAGACATCACACACCCATTCACACCAACTGGCAACAAAACTTCATGACTACCTGCAGTCACCTGACACGCTTTCCTGGAGATAACATGTGACACACTGATGAGAGCTCAGCTGTCTGCACATCTCAAGAGCTTTTCTGCAGCTTTCTCTAACTGTACATGTTTCCATTCAAACACTAAATATGATTCAATCACCCAAAACTTTGTGTTTAAATATCACACGTAGAGCACATAAACTGTGACGGTGCTATATTTTAGGCACACTGATTCTTTTATTTGTTTTTTTAAGATTACTGGTATTATCATGTTGCCTGATCAGCAGAAATATCTGTTCTGAAATCACTCAACTAACCAACATTTATAAACAATTTTCATAATATCAACATTACATCAGCCACACCGCTCTCAAAGTATTATCACTGGCGATATATTTATATTGGGCTAAGAAGAAACAATCTTTTTGTCTTCATGAAAATCTACTCTGATACCTGTAAGTGAGAACAGAGACCCTCATTTCCTCCAGATGAGTCGCTCTCTGAAAGAGCTGATCGACAAAAGCCAACAGCTAGATCATGAAGTCAAATTTAAGAGTCTCTGGGGGCTGTAATATGCAAGACAGAGTGTTTGTCAACATCACAGGTCAATAAAAGAAGGTGTGTGATATTAGAACACAGCTGCACTCCTGTTTTAGCTCCTCTGGGACCTCTGCGTTATTTTCACCTGCCGGATGGCCACTGTCACGCTCAGGTCCCGTTAAATTACAGATAAACGCTCCTCAAATCCCAACACCCCCAGCGGCCGTGACGTTTGTCAAATCGCTGCCACAGCAGATCAGGCTGACTGCTAAATGCATAATAAAGCATCTCCATCCAGAGAAGCAGTGATGCTGGAGTCAGCGGGTGCTGGAGAAACCCCTGAGATCTTCTGAGGAACAGCTGATTCTCAGAGAGGGTCACGCAATGCGCCTTTTATTAATAAAAGAATGAACTTTTGCTGGCTGTTAGCAGAGTCATGTTGTTACGGAAAGGTCGAGTCGTTTATAATTCTAGTTACAGGATTTTTTCCTGCTGAAATGCTGCAATGACAATTTTCCAGGTATCGCTGCTAAAGTGAGAGATTGTTAACGGAACTGAAACCGTGCTTTCAAAGAAACCTGGTCATCGTTTACTCACGCTTATGTCCTTCCAGTATCACGTTATTTTCTTTCTTCTGTAAAACACAAACACAGGTTTTAAAATTAAACCAACATGATGGTGATGTTTTTGGGTTGAAGTAGTCTATCATCATCATTTTTAACATGAGGAATGTCCTTTCAAAACCAAACGCAAGGTGGAAAAACAGACGTCATGCGAGTTTTGGGCCACAAAACATCTATTTATTTTGCTTAGTGTTGAAGTGTAGATTAGCCATAAAGCCATTCCTCATCCAAACTCTCAACATACAGCACATCCAATGATTTCATCTACTTTAATATGCTGCACTTTTAAACAGCTGCCTACACAGTCAGTAAACAGAAAAGCTGCTCACAAGGTTCTTAAAACGATCTTAAAAGTCATCTCACCGCACGCATTTGTCACAATCACCCCGGGAGAAGAAAACGTTTGTGAATTTCTGTCTGTTCTGGATAAACCGACCACAATGATCACATCAAATACTTCTGCGGTGAGGTGCAGCGTTTCTGCTGGAACACCGAGAAAAGAACAAGATAATAAAACAGCTCATTCTGATGGGGCAAGATGTTCCAAAAAACTCAGAACGTTTTTGTCTTCTCTCACTCTGCTGTCAATCATAAGGAGTGTGAGGAACACTGAGAACCACCATAGAGATTAAGATCCGTCTCTGTCCTGATTTAAAGTCTTAATTAAAAGACAGAGCGAGTCTGAGGAAGAAAAACAAAGTGAGAGAAAGGAAAGAGACCAACAGGAAAGCAAAAAAATAAATGAATTACACTCCCAGAGAAGTCTTAAAGTATCCCGCTGTTAGATTAATAATCATATTCTGGCATTTTTTCTTATCTTTAATTTAATTGCGTGAATTTATGAGGGTCTTGCCGTCTGGAACATTCTGACACTTTGACAGTTAGCTCTCGCTTGTTCTGTTTAAAGCTGAGCATTACAGAGCTACAATCAAACTAGTTTTTCTTTCCTAAGAAAAGGTTAGAGCTGCCGCCACTTACCAATCCGGCCGTCGCTATGTCAAGGTGAACTGACACGGTGCTTTCTGTCCCCAAATATCTTTCTCCTCTAGACATGTCCTAGGTTCCTCTTTCAGTAGAATTCTATGGGATTTTCATGACCTGCTTTGTGGTTCTCTGAGAAAAGAACTAGCCAACATGTCCTTAACAATCACACAGTTTGAGGTATCATTCTTTCATGTAGCACAAATGGTTATGCCCCAAAGAATACTTGCTTTTAAACTTCTAAGTTTAAGAGTGAGCATTAGCCAAAGTCATGTTTACCTCAGGAAACACCACTGATAAAAACAATGTCTTTTTTTATCAACCACAAAAACAGAGATAACCTTGTAAAAATCACATTTTAGAGGGTCAGACATACAAATGGCCAAATCAGTGTTTCTGACAGAGATTTTACAATGACAAAAAGGTCTTTGAAGACACAAAAACATGTTTTTTCCTGAACTAAATTACACAGGCGAGAACCATCCACACAAACACATTCATCTGCACAACAGCGGGCAGGAAATATTTAACAGTAAACATTTCTTGCTAATTATGGCAGGAACGCTGGGTCTGCTAAACGTCTTTTTGACACATTATCTGCCACTATTCTTCTCATATTACAGAGGCTTTCAGGAGACCACGTCATCTCTGCTGCTTTCTCCAATCTCATGCTGGACGTGAGGTCCTCCTCCCCTGGTCCACGTTCTTCAGGCGCTGAGAAGAATTCACCGCCGCTTCGCCCAGTGTGAGACCAGCTGGAGGTGAGATCATGAATTAATCAGACTCATCTGGGCTGGGTTGAGGTGTAGCGCTTGTTGCTTTCTGTGAAAAGGAGCAATTTCATCAGATCTTGCACAGAACGCATGCTTTCTTATGTCAGGCTCTTTATTATGGATTCACAGAAACCTTTTCTTTCTTAACTGATGCAATAAACAGAAAATTCTCAGAAAATAGACGTTTCGAAGAATCTTGTTGAAAGGACAAGAGTAATAATTAGCTTTGTACTTGGTGACTAGGAAAGGGCCAAATGCTTAACTAGTGTCCTATCAAGTATTACTCTCAATCATGAATATTATAAAAAATATTTTGTTTTCTTTAGTATTATTATTATTATAAGGCTGACAAATGTTTCCACTATTTTTTGAACATTATAAAAACAGTTTTTTCACATAGCTATCATTGTTTGTTGGATTGTTAAGAATGGTTATCATGTTTTTGGCATGTTACCTTTGACATATGATCTGTTTGTGTGTGTTGTTTGTTGATGGTGATGTCATCACAGGGCGTCTGGAGTTCTGAAGTGAATTTTCTTGTAAAGGTAAAAAATGCAATTTCTGTTATTATTTACTCACCCTTGTTTTAAACTACATTTTCTCCTGTGAAACACAAAAAAAATGCAATTTTTAAAAAAGTGCAAAAAGAATTTGATAAAAATATTTAGGTATGTAAATGTTTTTACCTCAAAGCTAACCTAACACACAAACGAATACACACTCCATCTCTTCATCAGACATCAGAGCACGAGGTGAGGATGAGGCACAGCGTCGTCTCCATGGCAACCCTGACAAAGCCATTTGTGGAGGCAGCGGCTGGATCAGCTAATTGAGGCAATCTCAGCAGAAAGCTGACTGCAGTGCCGATCAAATAGCAGCCCCTCCCTCCAGCAGCCCACCTCCCCCACAACTCAATCAGTCCATAATCCAGCAGAAACCCACTCAGCACGAGGGCTCCAGTCGTTTCTGAGGACTGATTGAAACGGGGTTTCCTGCTCTCACGCTGGCGAAGCGTCATGTTGCTCTTTAAATTGCCACAGTGCTTGAATGAGACAATGAGAGATCAGCCATTTTCCTTTGCAGCCCACTGGGCAGGTCTAACTAGATAAATGGGGTCAGATTTAGAAGGAAAGGGAGCAAAAACAGCACAAGTCTAATGTCCACCTTCTAAAACAGCATTATTATTAAAAGCCTCTAATAAAAACCGTTTAAACCTGCCAAAACCAGTCTGCTGGTCTTGGTCTGGCTTACAGGTTTTAGAAGGGTTTTGAGATCTTTTTGACTTACTGTTGTGAAGCGGGGTAAGATATGAGAGTGTGTTGAACACTGATCTGTTTTATACTTGCACAAGAACTGATTTTTTTGTTCATTTTTAACCCCAAGTTATGGATTACAGCTTTAAACTACAGTCATTTTAGCAACACCAGACCACCAGCAATCCCATAATAATCACGAGAATCAGGAGTTGTGAGATATAAAGGAAAAGACAGTTTGCAGGAACGCTGTTAAAGAGTTTGACATGCATCTCTGTGCATGTTTATTGCTTTGCATGCTCTGCAGCATGCGTTTAATGCATGCATGCGAAATGCATTCTGTGGGTAATTACTGCTAGATGTGCATGTCAAGTGATTGCTGGTCTGTAAATACGCATGCTCACGTGTCACTTAAAGAGAGCGGCTACTTTATGCCCCACATGAAAAGTTTCTCAACCACACAGATGCTTTCAGAGCAAAATCAAAAAGTCTCTTTTTGGCCTGGAACAGAGAACAGGCCAGAAATACCTCCAAGCAAAGAGAAGAAAGATCTAATTACAGGCTGCATCATATCATCAACATATCATTAAGCCATATTGAGTTTCAGAGTAAATGCTGTTTTATACTTACGCATACATACATGAAAAAACATAGATTAGCAATGCTGGCCATCATATTTGCCATTCCACAACATGAGCAATGAGCAAAATGTCTTCTGTGGTTCCATACTTACTTAATAAAAGCCTAGAATCTCATCTGTCTTACTGACACAGGTTTGGACTGTATGAAACTGTAAAGCTTTCCTCTGCAGCCTCTCGTCCTTCATCTCTGTTCTGCCCAGCAGGTGTTCAGCAGAGAGAATTGGACAGGTTGACTTGGACAGAGCTGTTGCTATCTAGTGTCTGCACATGCCACAAACTCATCTCTGTAACCACTGGAGCGGCAGCTGTCTTATCACCAACACAAGCAGGGCTGTCCTTCCCCACGACTGCGGATTGTATCCCGATGGCCACATTCAATGGACATGACTGGAGCTTTTTCTCATTTGACACCTCTCTTAAAGATGAGATTATAAAAGGTAGACTGTCTCCTTTAGAACCAGCTAACAGTTCCTGACACAACATACATGTTCTGATAATCTGCGTATGTCGACATGACATTAAAGCAATTGTGCTTTATTAATCCCTGAAAAACCCTTCTTATTCTTAATCTCAGTTCAGAAAGATTCACTGTTTAAGAATTCCCAACGTTCCTACCGGAAGGATCTACTTCCTGCTAATCATACACAAGGGTTGTTTGTGTTTTTCTAAAACATCCAAATGATCTGATTYGCTAAAATGAAACATTGAAACAACAACAAACACATGAAACAACAACAGTTATACACACAAGAGAGATGACAACATGACAAAAAGCAGCAAACTCATTGGAAAAAGCAATCACTGGAAAAGTCTTACTACTGTCATACTAGTGAAAATTGTAGCTCAGTTTGTAGCGTTGCTGTTTTTAGTTAAAGGCTGTATTTATGTACAAAGGTTAAGTGTGTCATTTCTGTGCCACTAGCAGCAGCAACAGAAACAAAATTGTTCAGATGAAAAAGCTATTTTTCAAAAGCTCCACATAGCATGTTTACATCTTTTAGAAGAATCAAATTAGAAACATTTATATAAATGTCTTTGCATATTATGGTTAAAATATTTAACCATCAAAAAATCATCACCTTTACATACACAATTGATCATTGAAACTAGGTTTTGTCCAGCCGTATCCCACAATCCTTTGCAGTGACGGAAAGTATGAATTAATGATACAGTGGAGAGGATGCCAGAGCAGAAGCCCTTTGGAACACATGTGCAGATGAGGTTTATTATGAGAGAGGTGAAATGTGATATGTAGCCACAACATTTTCCTCTCAGAAACTCCCCATCTGCTCAATAATTCACGCGCAGTCTGGCCGGTTCGCCTCCCACAAGCCTTCAGTGCCAAATGCAGTGACAGACACCAGCACACAAGCTGTTCAGCAGCGACTGACACACAGGAAACACAGCAGCCTGAGGGCGGGATCACGAGCTGTCACTCACAGCATCTCCATGACGTCTGCTTCCAGATTAGCACCAGTGACATTCTCTCTCGGCTCTATATATAGACGTGCTCAGCTTCTGTCCACCTGCCAGCGTGTCTAAATATAACAGCCTCATTTGCACTGGGCAGGGTGATCAACTTTCAAACCTCTTCGAGGGGGTTAATGTCAGCGGAATAGACGAGCAAACCGATATCTTTTTGGTTTACCATGTCTTATACACACACAGCCCATAGCAATGTGGAACAATTCACTCAAAAATGACAATTTTGTCATTCACTTGCCCTCATCTCACTCTAAACCTCTCTCTCTTTCTGTGTCTATATGGTTGTTATACAAGCAGGTAAAACAGGTTAAAAAGTAAAAATACAAACAGTACCGTCCCTAAGGACGATCATTTCCTGATCTCAATGTTCGGCCCACCGCTCGTTCACACAAACAGGAAGTTCAGAGACACTTGCCTGTTCCATTCCAACAGGAAAAGAAATGGCTAAAAATGACATTGGCATCAAATACCAGTCGGCCAATGGCCATGAAGCTTCTGAAAACACACAGGCCAAAAATATCCAGCAGTTAAATCCATTCACCATTTACCATAAGTGCAATACAGCATTTTCCACATGACAAATAACTTCAGGATCTGCCGGATGAAAGAAAAGCTACTGACAAAGAAAGAACATATTCTTTCCATATATTCATTCCCCGGAATTACACGTCACATGCAGAACTCCTACAGTCCTTACCAACAACTCTACACCTTCCCAAACGTTGTATAAATGACTGCTCTGTAAAAAGGCATTTGGGATTGACAGTCAGTTCAATCGTTTTGTTAGTATTATTTTTACAGCTTTAGAAAGCATGAGACGTGTTTTGTTATTTGGAACACTTGGCTGTTGAGGTCAATTCTAACACAAGACGCAGCTACTTTGAGGAAGCTAAAAATGTTTAAAAATGAGCCTGATTGAACGTGTTTGATCACTACACACTTCCCAAACTTCTATTTTTACAGTGTTATTCTGCAGTTTCAATGACTTGTTTATTTATAACCCAAAACAGACTCAACATATTAAAATAATGCATCAGTATGTTACTGTAGAGCTGTCAGGCAGTGGTTTGAAATCACAACACTCAGCCACAACTGCTACTATTTAATCTCTCATCCTATGAATCTGTTTGTCAGTCCTTTTCTATTCCCCACCACACATACAATCTAAACCATTTATCAAAACTCAAGACAATGTCATGCCTCAACGGTAAAGAGCATAGCGGCCGTCCAACACACAGAGGTTACTTTCCATGTCACACCAACACATTAATACCATTCCACACACAGGAAGAGGTGCATTATGGGAATCAAATGAATAAGCCAGCAGCAGGAAGTGCAGGTTACATTAGGATGTGACCAGGACATGCTTGCTTTTAATACAGCCTGGAACACAATCAATAAATCTGCTTCCTGCAGCAGTGCAGTTCACTGCATGAGAGCAATCTGACGCTTTGTTGGCTCCCCTGGGGCATTAACATACAAATGACATGCAGCACAGAGGCAAAGCAGTTATTATTGTGGATTAAGTGCATTATTGTGGAATATTGCATCTAAATCGGGCTGCAAAACAGTCAAAGAGCAATAACAAAGAGAAACATATCTCAATTTAGTTCAATCGTACGATTCTCGCAATTGTTTCTCTGTTGAAGTCTCTGATCAAAGCTTTCAAAAACACATCAGCACTATATACATGCACAGTAAAGAGTGAAAATGTGACATGGTTATTTTAAGAAAATATTTTTACCTGGTCTGACTCATAAAAATGCAAATATTTCTACATGAATCACATTTTATCACACAAAACATTTTTTACAAAGCATACACCTAACCTTTGTAAGCACACACGCCAATTAACAGACTAACTAACTAAAAGAACTAACACTACAAACTAAACTAGTTTTTAGTGTGCCAGCAGCTCAAATGTTTTTAAAACAGTAACAACCTACTTTTTCCAACAAGTGATTGAGAGTCCAAAATAATTGCAATGGAAGTTGAAAATAACCCAGAATATTCTTTTAAAAGAGCTCTTGGGAAGAGTAGTTCACAAAAACACAAACTCAAGCCCCAGCATTCATTACTAACACACACACACTGTCTGATCTGTAACAAGCAGTGAGCACACGTCTGTCCACAGCAGAAGAACAAAACAGCTCTAAAGACCTGAAGCATGGCCTCATTCAAACAGTGTAATTGGAGGAAAAGAAAAAGCCATAAAGCCCACAGACAAAAACACTGGAGAGGCTGGGATTGCCTGTCTGTGGACGCACTAACCTCAGCGCACTGCCCGGATTTAACTGGCATTCAGTGAGGCTTCAAAGCATACATGTGCCATGACATCAGCGCAGCCAGCCGGCTGCTGAACAAGGTGCATTCTGGGATATTTGGGGCCTTAATAGTCAGCAGCTGAGATGAGCTCAATGTCTTCTGGATCAAAACAGCTGCTGAGCAGAATGACAGACATCAGTGAGTGATCACAGTGAGTAACCATCAGATTTATCTGCTTAAAAAACACTGCAAAGTTTAAATACAAGCTGTGGGTGTGGGTGAATGAACTGAATTCTTGCTAATGGATGGAAAACATTCACAAACATAAATAACTCGGAAGCATGAGCTGTAAATACAGTTCTCTGTTATTTTTGGGTTGATGGAATATTGTTAATGGACTGGAACACAAAGACTATTTGGAAAAGGCCATAAAATTGATTTTTAATAGGTTTTTATGGCGCGCTCATGAAGCACCGGTGAGTGTGACACCATTTCAATCTCACGGCACACAGCTGATCAGCAGATCTCTGGAGGAGAACAAAACTGAACAGGTCTGGACCACGAGAGCACGAGGATGAGTAACTCAAACATTATGGATGAAGTTAATGAATGATATTTGATTTCTTCATTTTCATCCATGATATTGTTGCTGCTGACTGCTTTTCATTTTCTGATGTTTAATAAGAGGGATATAAAACAATGAGACCATAAAAATAAAGAATTTCCAATTAGGCTAATATAAAAAAATGTCTGTGGAACATTTTACAAACGTTACAGAATTTAAAAAAATGCTTGAATAACCAAGAAATAGAAATAGTCCTAGAACATTCAAAATAACATTTGTAACATTTTGTTATATAATGGAAACATTAGGAAACGTTTTTACAACTGAAAATTGTAAGCTGGGATTTCTGAAGAGAATTACACTTCCTGTTCTCCTCCACAGACACTGACCATTCCTCATCCTCTGACATCACTGACCGAGCTCTGCAGCATCTCTACTACTGCAGTCACGGGGGGGCACTCAGCTTCCTGTGTGCTATTAATACTAACCAACCTCTCTGCCCACTCACACACACACCACACACACACACACACCACACACACGTCCTCACTAGACCTGATCAATACCCCTTCCAGAACATGCTGAATACATCAGACATGTGAATACACAGAGGTCATGAGCCAGAGCAGAAGGTCTGATACAAACTTCCTGTTCAATGTCACAAAGTCAGAACCAGAAAATGGATTTTATCCAGAAGTCTGAGGCCACATGGAAAAATTCCAAAACTAATTTTAACAAACAAGCAAACGTATTTAAATATTTACAATGAAGAAACGTTAGGACATAAAATCAATAACTTCTAGGTTGCTTAAGGAAATTAAATCTTACAGTTCTTGCTTCTATTAAAGCACAGAAGATAATGGATGGATAAATCTATTCAGATTATGCTGAGAAAAACATAAATCATTAGATTTTGAACAAACTTGTGAAGCCTGTGTCAGATTAAACACTAGCAGCACTATACGAAACAATACTATGAAACACTGAAATAATTTTTCATCAAATTGTTATGCTGATAATATCATTCTGCATTATAAAAATGTAAAATAAAGGAATTTTCACTAGTGGTCTCAGACCTTCTGTGGAAGGGAACCTCTACAAATTTACATTTTTTGGTGGCCTCCTCTCATGACAGAGATACAAATTACTGCAAGACAACCAGTTAGTGGTTACCGGCATAAATATCTCAAAGAACTAAATTCAAGACTGACAGTCCCCCTACAGCAAATGTGTAACCATTGTAGGGTGCAGTTAACCAGGTCAGGACAAAAGCCCTCAACCCATTTTACTTCTGAAATGTGACTCCTAAACGAAACAGGATATTCATAAAAGTAGGGCAGGGCTTGAGTTTGTCTACTGGGAATTATGAAGAGAGACAGAGCTGAGTGGGCGGGGCACTGGACAGGACGACGCCCTTACTGAAACGCCGGCAGCACCTATTGGCTAAAACTTCAGCGGCCTCTGTGACATCAGCTGAACCTGAAAGTCATAATCGAGGGGGGGCAACTTTACATTTTACATTTAAAAATGTGAAAGTTTACATTTGTTCAAACGTACACTTTATATTTTACATCAGGCAAATATCACAGAAACTAAATTTCTCCAGCTATGTTTGCGTAACTATTCAAATGTATTCCACTCTAAAAACATCAAATCAATTGAACAGTATTACAACTGAAACTGTATAAACATATTTGTTTCATTAATGGAGACACTAAGTGTTCTTGGAAGGCACTCAGATGCTTATTCACTTTGATGGGAAGTAAGAAAACATCAGCACAGAGAATCACCTTCAATAAGCAGTGAAAGTCCTTTGCGTGTGCTAACCCCGGCTCTGCTGTGTTATGCTAACATAAGAGCTTTCCTCTGAAGAACGGCTCCCCACTGCTTTCCACAAAGTGAGGCATCCCGGTGTAAATGAATGTGTGTGAGAAACGTGTTCATTCATTCCACATCACAGAACAACACAGACAGAAATCTCAGCATGGAGGGACAGAGACTGAAGAGTCACAGGAAGTATCATCCCGTAGCTCAGGGTCTTTTGTAACGGTGATGCTGCGACGCAACGGTGTAGCCGTCACAAGCGCGTGATGCTGTTCTACGGTTGTTCGGGGGGGGTTGTGGCAGCAGCTCAGAACAGCCCTTCCGGTCATTTCTGTGCCAGTGCAGAGGGGGTGTGACACTCTGCAGAAGAGCAAAGCCACTGATTATAAAAGCTGTCTGTGTCACTGGAATAAAGGCAGGTTTTCTCCTCCAGCAGTGCAGAGCCCATGACGCAGATACAGAGAGTTCTAGACTCATGCGTGACGCTAAACGCAGGTCAACCGCAGAGTGTGAATCACGAGCGTGTGACGTGTCTGAGTGAGTACGTTCAGACAGCCAATCAGAGAGGAAGAGTCCACTATCATCACCACTACTCAAAACAACAACATTGTCCTTTGCCCATATTTGGAAATGTTCTGAAATGTTCTGATTTGAGTCCAGGGCAATTCAAAAATGCAACGTAACAGAATATGTAATATTTATAAATATATATACACAGTTACGTGATTTTTTGAGCTGTTTTACATTATAAAATGCAAATCAACAACACGAGTTCTGCTGACCCAGTGTTGAGACGCTGTAGTATAATAAATCCAGTGCTGACCAATCTCATCTATATGATGAGTGATATATGTTATATGATGTGATTGATGAAGACCCCCGTGACAGAGAAGCCCACGTCACACACACTGAACCCCTCTGGGTCACTCATTAGCCCCAGAACCTTTGACCCGCAGCTGCGCTGATGTAATCCTCTTAATTTAATATTACAGCACAAAGACAGTCATCTTTCTTAATAAACGCTGGCGGTCTTATGCACTATTAATCAGTATGTTATGTTATCTTATTTCCGCTGACATCACACAGGTCAGTGATACACGTCTAAGCATTTACATGTTTTGCACATGTACACATGATTACAAAAACTTAAGACTGTTTACTACAATAATGAAGGTGGACATTTCGGAAATTTGAATTGACATTAAAAATCTATTTATTTATTAGTATACTGTATATATATATATATAAAACATGTATTTATTAGTAGCCATATTGATAAGCGGTATAATGTTGTATAATATGCGATCAGAAATGAAGCAGAAAGGTTTTGTATGTGGGTGTATTTGTCTATAAAGACTGGGAGAGTTAGATATACTTATAAGGGCTCACCTACAGAACAAAATCTCTCACAAGCATGTATATATGTTTCTAACCATGACTGTCTTGCTTTACACACTATGACACCCACCTCCACACCCCCTTTTCCTACCAAACACACACACAGACCCACACACACAGACACACACACACAGAGACACACACACACATACACACAGACCTGCTGCAGCCATCCAAGGTCTACACTTCAAACTCAGGCTGCCATTGGACGCACAGTGGGTGGGCCCTGCTGCAGAGAGTGTGTAGGGGAGGGGTGGGCTTCCCCACATGATTAGGAAACATGCGGTGTGTCTCCCCTCCTGAAAATCAGTCCTCCTGACACATCTGCTGTACAGAAACATCCGAGCAGTTTGAATCTCATCTTATCCATGCAGCCCCGAGCAAATCACGAGTGTGTCACATTTTCTGTGAAATTAGCCCAATTCCCTGGTGAGATGAGGTGCCATATTAAAAAATAGCCATGTGATTTTAAAGAACTTGTTATGTGTAGCTATGCTCGTGTTTGTAAAGCAACCTGACCACCAACAGCTGTAAGCCAAAAGAGCGAGCTAATGTTTCAGCCTCATACGCCCTTACTCAGCGCGGCTCGCCTCAGAGAGACCTTACACCTTGCTCTGAAGACAGCTGCCATCTGTGTGTGTGTTGGGGGAAGGGTTTGAGGAGCACTGCTTCACACTAGATGTTTCTCAGTCCAGTAACTGCGAGTAAGCAGACCAGCTTGGTGCATCAGCACAGTCAACGATAGCTGTCCAACACAGCCAATACCTTCAGACTCAAAAGCTGAATGACATCGAGGGCTGTTAATTTCGACATATCGAACCCCCATTATTCAAATGCGACAGGAGGTGTCGCCACGGCGAGGCGGGTCGACATCAGGCTGTCAATCACGCCGTTATTTCCTGCGTTATCAGCAGCGCAGCTGGCTATGACATTTGAAGGGGGAGGGGTGGGGGCAAACACAAGACAGACGCAATCAGGTGCAGAAAAAGGATTGTTCAATTAAACATGATGCATGCTGGTCCAAAGCAAGTAGCATTTCTGCAGTCAACAAATTCTGTAAGACTGCTGGTGTATAACATCTGGTGGGCACGAAACTCATGATAACCAGTAACCACTCTTATCTCACAAATAAAGGAAAATTTGATTCTTCATTAAAAGTTATTTTAGGGAAATTTAGAGACACTAGCAATAACAAGCTAGCTTTAAAAGCATAAGATACCACAGAGCGCTTTCCAAAGCCACGCCTCCTTCAACACACGAACACATACAGAGTTTGACAGGCGAGTAAAATGTCCTATCATTGCATTCGGCTGAATGAAATCAGGATGTTGCTATCAGGATGTGAAGAGACTTTCAAACTGCATAACAAAAAATGTTTCTGGAACAAATCGTCTACCCTGCCTTCAAGTGTTTAAACTCTTTAAATGACCCCATTTTCACAGTAAAACCAATGGCTTATGCTTAGATCGTCCAAACAAAAATACTTCAGACTAAAACAGTGTATCTTCTACCCTGGCCGTGCAGTTCCTCGATATCTAAGTGTGAACCAGGAAAATGTTCTCTGCATCTCAATCAGCTCCATTCATGGAAGTCCTCCAGCCGATGTCATTATTTCACTCTGAAAACAGACTAAGAATAACACAGCTAACAAGAGAACCACACAGGTCCTTATATGGCCAAGGAGAAGAAGGCTGTACGCCAGGCCCAACATTAGACCTGCGTCTGCACCGACAGCTCACGAGCGATGGGACCGCAGCGCAGACCCGTGACTGAGGAATGCGACGCTGGAATGCGAGGATGGAGACTGATAAAGCTCTTTGTCTTTGAGAAGATCATGTGCAACACCTCAATGTTCTATCCTGTGATTCTACTGTAAGATCAGCTGATTACAGACAAAAACCTAGTGATGCAGTCACAAGCACAACATTTATTCTGTGTTCATCAAAAGACTGTATATAATTCAAGCGTTTGTATGACGTGTGAAGCAAACATATCAGAGGTAGAATGGAGAGTTTTACAGAACCTAGTGAACTTTACACTGCCTGTCACATAATGAGCTAATGTTTGGTCAAATAGGCGGGAATGGTATCAACTTTTTAAATGAAAAATGTATGTTTTTATATCTTCTGAACAGGTTCCAAGGAGTACTTTATCAGATAACAAAAGTTAAAACACATTTTAAAAAAAGTTAAAACACAAATAAAAACACATTTTAATAATTTTACGTCAAACATAAGACCTTCAATGAAACCAAACCTATAACGTAACACAGAATGTTCAAAATGCCTAAATAACTCATTATAGCATGACTTCAGATGGACTACACTTTAAAGGTGCTATTTTGTCATTTTTGGACTTTGATAACTTTCAGTAAGTCAGTCACAGAGGTCTGAAATGACATGAGGATAAACAAACAATGACAGAGTCATTTTCAGGTTCAGTAACCTTTCAAAGCAGAGCTTCTCATGAAGGGTCAAGAGAGGTTTGTGTGTCATTAAAACTAAACCAAACCATGGAAAACGCAGAAAAAAACACATGCTTGCAGCTACCAACTATCAGAATGACATCAGCACACGTGTCAGTGTCACCTTACTGCGCAAATATTTCTGATGAAATCAAAACCCTGAAACAAACATTTGCAAACTTTACCCTAATTTCTACTTCAACACAATATTATGGGATTGTGTCATGGCGAGATCCAAACCTACATGTTTATTAGCGATGACACAAAGCTAATGCACCGACTGACCTCTGAAGAGATCAGCTCACCGTGTCCATAGCAACGTGACTCCCAATGCGACACCTGCCTGGTGGTTTCTGGTGCAGCACGGGCCACCTGTACAGATCACATGACCAGCTCATTACCAGCAGCCCACCTGATCTCCAGCATTCACTGTACCCTCTCATCTCCTGTAATCACAGCTGCCAATCCCATTACAGCTGTGTCAGGAGACCCCCGGCCTGCTGAAGAGACCCTGCATACCAAACACACAGAACTGAAACACATGAACAAAATCAATCATAATAATTGTACTGACAGTAATTTTAAACAGGCAGGTCTCTCTTCTTCCTCATGAAAACACTGTTTCT
>JAZGTK010006578.1:0-20633 GCA_036877625.1 Ambastaia sidthimunki | reverse complement strand
GTGCTCTCTGTACACTGCAGGTTGATCATGAAGTATGCGTGCTCTCTGTACACTGCAGGTTGATCATGAAGTATGCGTGCTCTCTGTACACTGCAGGTTGATCGTGAAGTATGCATGCTCTCTGTACACTGCAGGTTGATCATGAAGTATGCATGCTCTCTGTACACTGCAGGTTGATCGTGAAGTATGCATGCTCTCTGTACACTGCAGGTTGATCATGAAGTATGCATGCTCTCTGTACACTGCAGGGCTTGTGCAGGCCCACAAGCAGGAGAAGGCTGTAGCGTGTGTCATAGTCCAGCCTGGGTGAAAGACGTTCAGATCAGCCGGCAGCTCAGTAACATAACTGAGCTTTTCTGCAACCTGGACTCACTGCTGAACCCAAAAGACGCCTCCGGTATGATGAACTTTTACAACAAGACATAAAGCAATCATAACCTTCCTGCATGTATTTCATTGATCTTTAAGTGTAATGTTCTGTCCAAACACTATAGATGTGCTGTTAAATCCTTGACTGAACTTCCTGTCTGGTAATGACTGTAATTAAACATTATCATTATGTTTAGTGATTTTTACTGGTGGCTCAGGGTTGAGTTAGTGCAGCTGATGTTGCTGGTGGTGGAGAGGTGCTGTCTCACAGACAGATCTGTGCCTCGCGGGTCGGGCCGTTTAACGCGGCAGAGAAGACTGTGTTGAGTCAAGTTCACGCTGGGTCATTCATGTGTTGAGGCATCAAGGACAACAGCTAGACAGGAAACATGGAATTCAGCAACATAAACATTTAAACACATTAGCACAGGTTTAGCTCTGCCAACATTATAAGGTTCATGTCAGGAAGAGACATTATAACAACAATTATTGATATTTAACAAAAGTTATAGGAATCGTTTTCCAAAAGATAAACATTTAGTTGTAATTCACCCTTGTTTGACTGGAGCAAAGTGAATCGCATTTTTTACTTTGATAAATGTGTAACATTGAGCGTGATTGTATTCTTCTTACGTTTAGCCACGCCCACTGATGCTGTGCAATCAGAAGCGCCCTTTGACTCGAAGAATAAGAACTACAAATTATGGTTTAGTCCAAGAAGTCGTAAAGTACGGTGTACAGTTGAGAAGCCTGTTGTGGCAAACATCTCAAGCGGAGATCAGCAAAAGAAACCTGCCACGCTACCTTCATCCAGACCTAAAGACCTGTCAGTTTTCAACTTCACCTCTTCCTCCCAAGACTCTGGCTCTTCTACCCCTCCACGAGGGAGGGTGAAGAAGAAAACCAAGTTTAAGAGGGTCAGGCCCACCTGCAAACAAGCCTGCAGATCTAAAAAGCCTGTAACACGGAGTCGGACGAAGCAGGAGTTTAAGAGGCTAAAACTGGAAGCAATCAATCAACAGTGGGGTTTTGGTAAAGAAGACACTTCAGAAAGCAAAGATGAAGAGGGTGAGAAGATAAGCTTTGGAGATTATGACAGGAAGTCCGGAAAGAGGGTGTCTTTCCAGTGCCCAGGCAGCAAGCACGAAGAATCTCAGAAGATGGTCCAACAAGCAGAGACTGAAGTTCTCAATCTTGATGAAAATGTTCTTAACAATCTGGAAGTTGAAGACCCTCAGCCTGGCTGTGAAATGCAGAAGCTTCCAAAATTAGGTGAAAATTCCCGGGGGTCTCCTCAACTGTTCCCTTCCAGAACCCTGAAGGGAGCTGCAGAGGACCAAGACAGAGATGATCCACAGAGTACGCCCAAAAGACCCAGATCAACTTCAAGGTGCAGGAAGAGATTATCCAGAGAAGGAACTGCATCACAATCTATACCTCGCCCTCTCCCTGATCCCTGTCATAACCTGAGATCTTCCAGACAGTCAGAAGAAGAGCAGAATGTGAAGCCAGTTTTCTCACCTTCAGGGAGAAGAGGGTCACCGGCTACACCAGCCCTTGGGAGAAGGTCTCCTGGGGTGCGAAATCATCAGGCAAGTCCGGCTTACATGAAGAGGAACCACAAGGGAGAGACACCACTGCACCTGGCTGCCATAAAGGTTTGTGGCTCTCAACTGCTTTTGCTTTTAGATCCATGTTTAATATGAACCATCATAAACCTATAAGTCTATAAAATGAGGCTTGATTATAAAGTCACAGTTTGTCATTTGCATTTGGCAAATAGAACAGACCTGTGACCCATTTTTGACTTACATTTACATTTGTATTCCAACCAATCAATGATAGATGCTAGGTCACTGTACGTCACTATAGATCGCTATAGATCACTATAGGTCACTATTGGTCACTATGGAAGTTGAAATGTTCAATACCACGACTGATGTTTTGATATTCTGTGCAGGGTGATGTGAAGGAGGTTCAGAAGCTCCTTGCTGAGGGAGCCGACCCCAACCTGAAGGACAATGCAGGCTGGACACCGCTGGTGAGCAAACACACACACAGAGTATAAATGTTTTACTCATGACAGCCTTGTTACTTGTTCATGTTGTCTGTGCTAAAAATGGTTAGAAAGCTTTTTTTTGTTGAGTGAGTGTGTCTCATGTACAGTTTAATTTAATGGAAAATATGGAACAGGATTTTAAAAATGTTTAATAATTCATTTATTTTTCAGTAGAAATGTTTCATGTTATCACACAATATAAGAGGTTGAATTTATGAATTTAGAGGTTTAATAATATTTGCCTCTACCGCCATCTCTGTTTGAAACATAAAATTGCAGTTTATTTGTTTTATATTGTTTTGTTATTTATTTCTTTATTTTTAATGTTGTTGACCAGTTTAAATTCTAAACAACTGCTGTAGGAACAGGTGACAAGCTGCCCTGTGATTGTATTTTGTAGCATGAGGCGTGTAATCTTGGTCATCTGGAGGTGGCTGAAGAACTGATACAGCAGGGGGCGATGCTGAACACTCCAGGCTATCAGAACGACTCTCCGCTGCACGACGCGGTGAGAAATGGGCATGTAGCTGTGGTGAAACTCCTGCTGGAACGTGGAGCGTCTCAAAGTGTTCTGTGAGTTCTTACCTGATTAAACAATCCACCAATCCCATCGCTGAGGTCTGGTGATGTCAGTTAATGTATTAAAACCTAAAGATACGATTATTCTGGAATCAGTGCAAAAACATTGTTGTGTTAAAAACCAATATTACAAACACTAGCTACAAATAATTTCACTCTGTACAACATCACTGTTCGTACCCCACGGTGATTATCCAGAATGTCTTTCCTCCTGCACGCGTATCATAATAAACTTTATTTCTGAAGATCGGCAGTGATGTGCGGTTCAGCTCATATGCCGGTTGTTCTGTGCATGCTAATGCTGCGGCCTGCGTATCTTTTTGTCTGTCTGTTGTTTGTACATTGATTGACGGGTGATGTGCGGTACGTGGAGAGAGTGCAGAACATCAGCAGTTTCTGCTTCATTAGTCAGTGTTGAAGCAGAGCATCAGTCCAGTCATAGAAGCAGCACAGAAGTCATCATCAATCACCATCATCAATCAATCTGCTGTACTCAGACATCTCTCTCACACCAGCTGTGATCTTTAATGCTTTCAGCCGCTTTGAAGAAAGTAAGAACATCAAACTGAGACAGATGGTCGCTTGCATTTTAAACTCATTTAAGATCTCACCTAAAATGTGAAACTCTTGTTACATGACAGTAATCAGACAAAATTACATATGTGCTTTTTTTGCTGTTTGTTTCATTGTGTTTGTTTTCAGCAAACATCACATGGAGAGTCCGCGTGTCTTGCATGGACTTCCCTGCGTGAGACATCTTAGAAAGCAGCATAATTAAATTGACATCTATTAAAACAGCCTTTGTATCTAGAGATCCCTTAAAATGCTCCCTCCGTAGGCAGCTAACTTCATTTAGGAGCTGATCAACTGGAATTTGTCTAATTCTTGGATGCAGTTTGTTTTGTTTGTTTGATCTGAGTGAAGGAACTCACACACTTCAGTCGATGAGATCTGGGGATCTCCAGTGTTTAGCACAAACCCTCTTGATTGCTTGTCTCGTGTGAAACAGCTGGAGTTTCTCAGAGGACCAGTTTTCTCCATCGATCTGTGATTCACTGGTGCTTGTTACGGGCATCTGTGATGGATGCAGTTACTGAGGGGTTTAGCTTTAGTAATTTAAGTCTTTAACTGCATTGAATGTCTGTAGAAGATAAACACACACCTTTATCTTACCTGTGTTGGCAGCGCGCACACACATATGTGGTGTTACTGTATGAGATAGTGTGCCATTATTGGATTGTTACTCTCAAAGATTAAAAACTTTTGTGCTCTGCACCAAAACAAAATCATTTACATCCTGTGGGGGGGTGAGGAGGTTTAGGGCTTGTTTGGAAGGGCGGTGCTTATGAATCCAAATGAAATTTTATGGACCAGTGGACCTCTTAATTGTTTCCCAGGTGTTATCTCAACATTCACCCTTTCTGCCTTGCCATTCCTTTGTTTTTTATTCCCATGTCTCTTCCTCTGCCACCCTGCAGGGACAAATGATCCAACAAAGGGTTTGTCCGCTGCTTACTGAACAAACAGACCCGTTAGAGGCTCGCTTTGGGTTTGTCCTGGGTCTCACACTTTTCACTCATCTGTTTGATGTGCCGGCAAAATGAATTGTGCTGTGCAAATGATGCCGTAACTTTTATACATTTAATTGGCTTGAAATTGTTCTTTGTGATTCTGGCGTTGTGATTCGATCTCTATAGTTTGTTGGTCAAAACGTGAGGAGCCCTATAATGTTTTGCCAAGTGTAACATGCATTGTTAAAAATAAAATAAAGCCAAGTATGTCTTTAAATCTGTAAACTGTAACTTTTGCCTCTCTGTCGTCATCTCTGTTTGGATAGAGGAAAGGTAATGAGATGAGTTTTGAACACTAATCTTTTGTGTAAGTTACACGTTGCAGCCTCTTTATTTTCAATAAAATAGAGTTTAAATGAAGAATACCTGTCTGCATTTTCTCAGGAATATGTTTGGCCTGCGGCCTGTGGATTGTGCACTGACTCCAGAAATGCAGGATGTTCTGAGACTGACCCTCGAGGCATCCCATCCTATAACAACAACCCAGAGCCCTGCTGGCAGCCTCAGTAAGGTACATGATCCAGACCCGTCACAAACAGACAGAACAACACTGCTGTTTGCAACTTTGCCTTTGACAAGACAGTGTCTGTCAGATCATGAATGCTGTACTGTTTGTGTTCCTGCAGGCTTCAGGCTGTGTGCGGGAAACTGGGCCGATGGTTCTGTTGGGCTGTCAGCTGACACGAGCTCAGCGGAAGCAGCTTGATAAAGCAGCTCATCTGTTTGGAGGAGAACAAGTCGAGTCCTTTTCTGCTGCAGGTGTGTGTCCTCTGAGGAGCAGGTAACATGATGAGATGATGTGGGGGTCATTTTATATCAGGGTAACCATCGCTGCATGTTACTTTATCACTCTCATGTGCAAATGAAGCAATCCTGTGTGTTCACATTATCATAATGCCCAGCATACAACATTATAAAACATCTCACACCCATTTATAAAGTGCTGTTGTCACATTTTTGCAAACTGACTCTGGGAGCAGAATAAGTGTATCAACATGTGAAGTGTACTAAGCCTGTAAGCTGGTGCCCTACAAAAGCTTGTGTGTCCTTCAAACACTTCACACCTAATGTTCACTCATTATAATAAACCTCTGCATTTACATGCCTTACCACGCAAGCTGTGTATCAGCTTATTGCCATTATAAATGTCAAACATAAATCAGTCTTCTTTTTGTGTTGAAGGTATATTATTATTCTAGTAGCACATGAACAGCCACTTTATAGAAAAAATCCACGAAACTATTTCAGCACAGTCAAGTGTCGCTTCTTTCTCTGCTTTTGTTCCATCATGAATTGTGAGGAGAACATTAGCAGCCATCCAGCTACAGCCTGAGAAGATGAAATCATACATTATAGAAGCAGCACTTCCAGTGACAGTGAAGCTCTCAGGAGATCTACACATCAGCAGACAAACAGAGTCTCGTCCACTCAGTGATCAAAGTTAGAACAGAACAGGATTCAAATAATTGAGGTTCTTTCTCATAAGGTGCACACAGAGCAGAACAAGAGAAAAATGTCGTTTTCTCTGAGAATAAAGGTTGTTCATTTGTCACACAATGTTTTTTGTTGTTCTTCCTACAGTGTTTTAGAATTGAACTTATTTCTCAGGCCTGATGAAATGTGATTTGTGTTGATTTGGAGCCTCTGTGTGCAGCATCTTCATCACCGTGAACGAGGAAGAGGTCAATGTGGTCGACTACTGTACTTTATTTTAGAGCAGTTTGCTTGTAGAACACTCCCCCACAGAGGCCCCGACCAATCACAGATGCTCTGATGAAATCTGTATTCTTTCTTTTATTTGCATACAAAACACATTTCTAAAATGCAGGGCAGTGAGCATCTTATAAAGTGATACAAGTAAGACAATCTCACAGAAATGCTGTACATGAGATGTGAATTTATGTTTAACTGTTTCTGTCTCGGGTTAAATATCTTTCCAGTGACGCATGTGGTTGTTCCGGATGTTTCTGATGTGCCGTCCGCTCTGACAGCACTTCTGGGTGTCCTCAACGGCTGCTGGCTTCTTCAATTCAACTGTAAGTTTACAGTAATCACATTTTCAAAAAACATGATTCTGGATGATTTATAAGCTTGTCTCATGGGGACCTAAAAATGTCCCCACAAGGTCAAAATGTACTGATATTATTATACTTAATGTAGTGAATACAGGACCTGGATGTACAGATAGTTGAAACCGTGACGCTCGGGAAGCGAGAGTCAAAATGCAGCTAATGGTTCTGTGTCAAAAGGCCATGAGGAGTTTAAATGTTAAACAGTGTTGTTTATTAGAATGAGACTTAAAGGGGTATTTGAGCAGAAATGGTTTGTTATTCAAGATCTGTTTGTATTCACTGATACAAATCCACAAAACTGGGTTTATTGCAGAGAAAACATTCTTACACAGGAAGTCAAATAATAAATCCAAAATTAGCAAAGAAAAATATAAACAGTTCAGTCGAGAAGAGAGAAAAACAGCAGCCGTCTTTTTTCTTTAACCTGCTTTATGTTTTTAGACCCAGTTTTACAAAGTGCCCATTTATTCTCC
Source organism: Ambastaia sidthimunki (assembly GCA_036877625.1). Taxonomy (NCBI): domain Eukaryota; kingdom Metazoa; phylum Chordata; class Actinopteri; order Cypriniformes; family Botiidae; genus Ambastaia; species Ambastaia sidthimunki. The sequence continues at coordinate 13,510 of JAZGTK010006578.1, read as the reverse complement.
TCGTTCTTTATCTGTCGGCATTCTCAGTAAAGAACAATAGCTGCATGTTGAGCCTCTGAACAGACATGTGCAGTGTGTGAAACATGTACCTGACTGAAATAAAGAGACATTGTTTCAGGCTGCTTGAGGAAAATGCTTGAAGCTTCCAGCTCTGGGAATCTCATCTTACTCTGTTTACTACAGTGGAAAACCACATTACACTTGCTGGATTTAAGTGTACATTGCATCAGGCAGTTGAGCATGTTTGCCTTGAAACTAAACTCAAAAATTAAAATCTGGTCTTAATTTACTGTTTTTTTGTTGTCATTTTTAATGTGGAATACGAAAAGGGATTTTTTAAAGATGTTTTCAGTTCATACTGACCACAGCTTTCAAAGTACACAAACACAAAAATAGACAGGAAAAAACTGACCTGGTGTGACACAAGCACAAAGTTATTATTATTAGCATAAGGGAAGAGTGTAACAATATTTTTGGGTCATTAACCTACATTTTGTTTTCTTCTACCTTGCTTTTAAACGTCGTTTTTTGTGTGACAGAAAAACCCTATAAAATGACAGGTGTCTCGAGTCTTAACTCGAGTGCTTTCATCTGATCGTCTGTCTTTCAGGGGTGTGTTGTAGTCTTCAGGCAGGCAGCTGGGTCGAGGAGAGATTGTATGAGACGGGTGAAGGCCCCCCACACGCCCGTGTGAACAGAGACAGACTGGTGAGTGACAGGCCGACATGTGCTATCGACACACTTTCCTGAATAATAGCTGAACAAAACTCTCCTGGTCTGTCCTTTAATGATTTTTCAGTCAATGTGCCGTGTTGATCTGCTCTCCTCTGGCTTTGACTTTCATTACTCTGCCGTGTTATGAATCGTGACTCGTTCAGAAAATCTCTGCAGATCTCTGAGGGTAGAGGATTCAAAAGGGAGGCAGCATGCTTGTAGCTTTCTGTGCATTGTGGGACAATATAAGACAGTGGCGATCTCGTGAGGTCATGAAACAGCTCTGCAGTAAACAAGCATGCATGCTGCAGGTGTGTGTATAACCACACACTGGGCTTTGAAATGAAGACTGTAGGCTATTCTCATTTCAGAGTACAACTGTGTTATTGCCGTATATAAAGTGTTTGTGAGTCTGATATTGATTGTGACCTTTAACCTCAGTTTCTGATCATCCACATGCTCAGGAATTAGCTTTAAATTTTATTTAACTACCACTTTTATTCACATTGGCAGGTTATTAGTGTTTATGTATGTGCCCTTTGAATTGTGTAGTGTATTTTTTTTGTCAGCTAATCTCTATAAAAGGATTTCTTAAAATCTTTATCCAATAATCAGCAATGGCTGGAAAAGTCATGGAAGTGTATTGGTCATAAAGATGATCCTTCATTGACTCTTTACTCATGAAATCTTCTCATATGTCTTCAGCTGCCTCGACTCTTTGACGGCTGTTTCTTCTACCTGTTGGGATCCTTCCGGAAACCGCCCAAAAACGAGCTGCTTCAGTTGATCAAGGAAGGAGGAGGTCAGCTTTTGAGCCGCCAGCCCAAACCCGACAGTGATGTCACACAGACCCTGAGTGCAGCAGCCTATCACGCTCAGCCTGGTTCAGATCAAGCTCTCTGCACCCAGTACATCTTATATGACCCTCAGAGCTCCTACAAACCCACAAAGGTCCGGGTAGGGAAGGTCTGGTCGGCTCCTTCCACCTGGCTTCTGGAGAGCATCGCTGCCTTTAAACTTCTTCCTGTGCCGGAGCCCTAAATCACGTTCCTGCTTTACTTTGTGTTTTATGACATTAAACTTTATGTATTGGAGAAAAAATGTTTTTTTATTTTTTCAGAAGACAAAAAAATCCCCTCATGACAGAGTCACGTGTTTAAATTGAGTTTTATATGAAATTGTGAGTTAAATTGTGTTTAAATGGTTTTCTCTGGGACAGATTCAGTGCCATTGATGGTTTGAGCAGCATTAAATTGCTTCACTTTCGACCTGCAGGATGTGGAGGTGATTATTGATGTGGACAGAGTTTCACAGGGTGATAAATTGGGGGTGAGGAAAGCAGCGATGCATCCAACTCTTAACTCCTGACTTTACAAACTTTATTATCCTGTTACTAAGAGTTAGTTTCAAACATCTGAAGACGTGCACGGGATACTGAAGCATGTGTGTAGACGGTGTTTTTCATTATGTGTTTTCTAAAGCTGCCCTTTATTGGAGTCTTTTATTGGCTTCTGGCTTTCTGCTTATTCAGGATCAGATTTTTGGCTTAATGGTTTTTAAAGGGAAAGACTCGCATACATCTTATAGTGATGGAAAAAAACCTCTTCCATCATTTACTCACCCTCATGTCATTCCAAACCTGTTTAACTTTATTTCTTCTGTGAAACACAACAGAAGATATTTTGAGAAAGGTTTTGTGTCCATACAATAGAAGTCAATGTCATTGTTGTTTGGTTACCAACATACTTCAAATCATCTTGTGTTTCTCAGAAGAAATCATGTAGGTTTGGAAAGACATGAGGGTGAGTAAATGTTTTTATTTTATTGTGTAGTTATCTGATCCTGTGATAGTGTTGTTAAATGTTTGGAAGTGATTGAGTTCAGGCTACAGTTTCTGCTGGTTAATGAAGTGTGCACTTCCTCAGTAGCTTTTAGGGGTTGTGGGATTTCTGTGAGTCACTTTCTTCTGCTGTATCAGCACTTTAGTGTTCTTCTAGACAATGATGGATGAGGAAAGCTGTGGTGGAGATACAGTAATGGTCTGAGTTCCTCTCGTTCCTGTGAGCTGTCTGACCTCAAAGCAGCTTCTGTTTTTATAGCAGCTGTAGAATAAAGCGAGCGTGAGCTCAGCTCTGCTTTGACAGAGGGAACGTGATGTTTCTGCACAGTAAAGAATGGCTGTATGTGAACTGCTGGTGTCTGCAGTATCAGATCACAGACTGTCTGGATCACAGAAGATCTAACCGCAGAAGAACAAACCCACACACCATCTTTCTTTTTACTGAATAACACTTTTTTCAGTCTATTTAACAAAATAGTTTTGTCTCCATAAATAATACATGTTTCATATCCCTCTATCTCTGAATTTAGAACACATGTCAAATGTTTGGAGATATTTACATGTTTATACATTAGAAAGAGCACATGAGCGTTAAAAATGGAACTTGCATGTAATAATAATCTTCTTCTTAAAGCAACAGTGCACCCAAAAATGAATATTCTGTCTGCATTTACCAACTCTTGTTCAAACCTGCATGGAAAAGACTGTATTAAAGTCCTGGTAAACTGGGGGTCTACAGGTGGTCTCATGAAACAACGTGAGGGTGAGTAAATGACACTTCATTTTTAGGTGCAGTGTTTCTTTACAACAGCACTAAGAATGTTAAATGATACATTTTAAGTAGCTTTAAGTAAATTATGACAGTTTAAAGTCCCTCAGTGCCTCAAGTATAATAAAAGCTGATTGTTTTAACAGTATTTTTCGTCTTCCATTACAGATCCAGTTTGTTTGTTTTCAGGCACAAGTTCATGTAACAGTTTTGTTTAGAAAAAAGAACAATCAAAACTTCCAGCTACAGTTAGTGTCTCAACAAAAGAGCAACGTTTCACGTTTACAAAACTGACAGTGAATGGTAGAGACACTGACTGATATTGAAGACCATGTGCACAAAAAATCAGATCTCAATGAGGTGAAAGGTCGGCAACAGCAATAGTCAGTCCTTTCTTCACAAGAAGTTACTGTATCAGGAACAGCATGAGAAGGTATAAATAAGATCAGATTCCAGTGAGCTGCTGTGAGTCCTGTGTCATTGTCAAATGAGAACTGCGGGAAATTCATAACTGACGACAGATGAGAGTTTTGTGCTCACAGCTTGACTTCCAGTTAATAAACAGTCAATAAGAGACAGTCATAGTAATGAACTACTGCATGTTTCTGGAAGAAGATCCCTGAGGAGCTTTTGAAGCTCATTTTGATGTTGAAGTGAAGAACATGGTTTTGGCACTAGATGCATCAGTCTGGAAGTGTAGCAGAGGGCAGATTAGGCTGGAAAAACTCGTCTACGCTGTGATTTTAGAAAGATAAGAGCTCTACAATCACTCAGATGTACTTGGAAAGAAAATAGAAGCTTAAAACAAAAAGCTGTGAGTCATGTTGAATTTTTAGTGCTTCACAATCTTGCAGCCTCTGTTCCTTCAGACAATTCTGTTCTAACTACGCAGTCAAGTCTTTATATGTTTAACGCTGTGATAAATCTCCAGTGTAAAAGACTTACTGCTTGCTAATACTGATTCTTCTCTTCATAATCTATATTTCATTTGTAGACTTTTGTACTGTATTATTTCAACTGAAACGTATTTTAATTGAAACTCTTTTGTGACATTTACATTTAGGTATTTAGAAGACCTTTCAATCCAACACGATGAGAAAAATTCATGAGCTTTAGAAAGACGACAAACCTTGAAACACAGAAAGATGCGGTAAAAGACACACAATGACGTTACATTGCTGCACAAACGTTTTTTGATAACTTAGAGGACTTTCACAAAACGTTAGCCAATATTGTGAGAACATTCTCTGTTAGCTGGGTTGAGCAGATCCACAAAAAATTGCATTTGCTAAACGTGAATGACGGCTGTTGCTAACGTGCCGTGCTTTCACGTCTCCACCAGCGTGTTGGATGTGGAGAACATTCAGCAATGATGACTCAAAATGTGTTCAGAGGTTCTTACTGGTTTAAGTGCTTCTCAAACCGCCGTTGATCAACATCTCTGTGCTGAAAGCAAAACTGCAGTGCTGTGAGGTTGCACACGCACTGAAGATCAAAATGTTGCTTTTGAAGTGCCAGACTGAATGTAGATTTGTTTCTTTGTTTTAGCCCAGCGTTTGCTGAGCTGTGTGTCTGATGTACAGAGGGCAGACGCGGCTGATTTATCACTGCATGTTGCCTGATTAAATAACATTCAAATAAGCTGCTTTGGTTGGTTAATTGCTAAGATAAGTTCCAGCTCCTAGCCTCTAGGAAGTTTGTTTGGGCTTGGGAGAGAAAATCAAGGATATTCCAAACAGATGCAAAAACTCGTCTCCACTGCCAGAGATTTATAGACAGTTGTATAATCCTGACAGTAGGCAACTTCATCATTTTCATGTTTTAATAGTTTCTTAAATAATGAAGGGGTCACTAGTTTGGGCATGTGGACCAGTATTGGCAACAAGAACTTTGAAGTGTGTTAAAAACACCCAAATCAGAAATGTTTTATTTTTCCCTCAAATTGAGTAACTATGGTAACAAGGGCAATCTCGTGAAGCCCCGCCCCTCATAAGACACAGAACAATCATTGGATCACCGTGACTTCTGTCAAGTACTTCATTTTACAATTATACTGTGTATATCTACCACATTTTCTCCTGTTCCCTAAATTAATCAATCAAACTTGAAAATGAAGAATGTTGAGGTTAAACTTCACTCAACATAAATTGATTTCAAATTTTTTAGGAACGTTGTGATATTAGTTTCATGTCAGTAGCACATTTACCCTCTAATTCTCATTACTGTAATGCAAAAAATACAGTAATGATTATAATCATTGAAAATAATGGGGAAAAATAAAGGTTAAGTGTTGATGCATTATGGGAAATAATTGAACATATGTATGAAAAAGCGTAATGTTTCTATAGAAACCCCTCTCATTTCTTTGTGCTAAACATCAGCATTTATTTTTTTGACACTGGGGTGAGAAGTGACCCTAACATGATTCTGTGATAATTCCAGTATGAACTCCTCACAGGAAACAAACGTGGTGAAACTGATTTGCTCTGATTCTGGTTTTTGTGTGTGTGTGTGTGTGTGCAGTATGTATGAGTTTGTGTCTCAGGTTGTCCAGCAGTAAAGCAATTGTGTAAAGGCGGGTCACCCCCTGTACTGACAGCCACGCTGCACGTCTCACCCGCGTCGCCCCAACCGCAGCTCTGGAGGTCTCCCTACGACGTCTGATCGCTGAGGCATTCTCGTCGCAGGCACTGCGCGGGTTTCCACCAATCTCCACTGTGGCATCGACAGATGGTGCAGTCGTCCACCTTCACTTCAATGCCAGCCGGGATGATGGTCGTTCCAGCGAAGCAATTTGGACCTGTCACATGGGAAAAAAATCACGAGGACGTTTAACAGGAAGGAGAAATGAGAGATTTCTCATGGGGCTCTTTTGAAGGAGATGCTGGAGTGACTCAAGGGCTCATGGGAGTTTTGAGAGCGGAACAGACACGTGGATGTTTTGCACCGATGGGCTTGTTTTTGTAACACTAAAGCTCTTTTGCTCCTCATTCTCTAATTCTCTCTCTCTCACACTCGTCCTGTCTCTGGGATGTTTTGCATTTTAACGTGTTACTGGCTGCAGGGGCTGCAGAACAGGCTGGCTGGCACCATGCGTGATCTGAGCACATTCTGTTCCACAGTGTTCTAATGCCTTAGAACCCGGAACACAAACCTTATCGAAAATTTGTTTACAACCACACGTCCCCGTGAACAACTGCTGTACAAGATGCCATCAAAACTTTAAAGAAATTATATTTTATTTTTTAATTATTTTATGTAAAGGTGACCCTTCAAAGTTGCATCTCTTTACTGTCACCTCTGTTTAAAGCATAAAATGTAAATAAATGCAGGTCATCTTAAGAACTTTTATTATGTTTATTGAAATCAAATGAAGTCAAACTGACATTTCCTGGGAAATCAGACCCAACAGCTTAAATTATAAATCAGTATTATAAACTTACTGTTGTGAATACAGGAAGATAGGGAGACACTATCTTCTATCTTTTAAACACTGATCTGTTATGTACTGGAACCTTCACAATAACAGTTTTAACAGTTTTGTTACTTAATGAAAACATTACAGAAACATTCTTACAACCTAAAATTGTTATCTGGAAAAACACAATCTCCCAAACTGTTTGTCCACATTGTCAACTTAATAAAATGATAGTAACGTAAGTCTTGCTTTTTCATTCACATGTTAGTAATGTACATTTAAGATAATCCAACAAATGTGGGAAAAACAGGCGAGACTAATAGGACCAACTTTCTAACCAGTTAGTCAGATGTGGGTGAACGTGTTAATGCATTCAGCTGTTCAATGTCAGAAAGTTACAAAAGTTCAGAATGTCTTATTTTAACTCACTTTCAGGGGTAAAAGTTCAGAAATCTGACCACACCTGCAAAAAGGTTTCAAAAAGAAACATCTGTGTAAGATACTGTAGCTTGAACTCTGAAAGTAACTTTAATATGATGAAGGAAAATGTTATTCCTCAGGATTTGACACTAGAGATCTTTGAAGAAGACTCGACTGTGTCCTCCAGGAGATGAACTGAAGCTGCACTGAGCTTATCATGACACCCTGTCTGTCTGGATTAATGCTCTACCGGCCTGTAAGGAAGGTTTGTGTATCTGTGTGTGAAAGGATAAAGCTACGGCGCGTCTGTGTTTAGGACCTGTAACACATCACACGTCTGACTGTAACATGAATATTAGAATGTAGGTCAACGGGTGCCAGAAGTTGCAGTTAGAAGATTGTATGAATGATTTGCTTTACTTTTAAACATCTCCTGAGGGTTTGTGAAAACCAGCTAATTTCAGCTCAAGACTGAAACTTTTTTGCAATTTTCATCATATATATATATATATATATATATATATATATATAGAGAGAGAGAGAGAGTCACCCAAAAGATGATTTTTTTGACAAAGTCATGTGTTTTCATCTTTCAGTCTCTTGACAGATTACAAACGGGCTGTTGATTGTAGGCCAGCGTTAAACTTAATGTTCAATTAAATAGAAATAAACTAACATATTGACTTCTATTCAATTTTGTGATGAGCAAATATTGCTGAGCAAAATCCCCAAAAATCCAATAAATGATTTCAAATGAATTCATCAGAAAATTACATAATTACTTGAAAGCTGTCATAAAAATAGAATGTATTGATTTATTAAACTCATGATCAGCATTCCAGCAGTTTGACTGGTTCACTGAGTGTTTGAGAGGAACATGCCTCTGTGTCTCAGGAATATCCAGCTTGCTTATCCAGCGAGCCACTGAAATCCAATAATTGTCATTTTGGGATGGAATCTTGCTGACTACAACCTGAACACACGAGAGATAAACGTGTTTCCACTGGCCAATTAATCCATCTCAATTTAGTCTAAATCAATGAGACACTGTTTCTCTGAACTGAAATTCTGCTGTGATTGAGCAGAGAATGAGATTTCACTCAAGAGACGCAACAGACAGTTTCTGCTTCTGATTAAAAAGCCTGTTTGTAGAGTCTAATGTTTATAAGTCAGTGACAAAGTTATCGAAAAATACATTAAAAACAATTCATGCAAAAAATGAATTTTACATTTTTCAGAAATCACACCAAAAATATCAAAGAAAAAACTTTTGTTGCCATATGAGTTTGGCATCCCCTTTTTATTTTTTAATAAGCAGATACTCACACACTTTATATGTAGGTGACATATCACTGCTTTCTTACCATCTCTGACACGTTTATTTGTACCTTATTTGCCCCTCACACCATCTTTCTGCAGCTCATGAGTGCTGATGAATGTTTCTCTGAGAATATGGAGCAGGTTCTCAGAAATACAGCTGCAGGCGTTTGTGTAGGACCGGAAGAAGTGACTCACCGTTTTTACAGATGGGGCAGCACAGTTCTGGCTCATACACTGGGTTCACACACTCCGGTACGGCACAGTCAGCAACCACACAGTGCACTTCATTATTTGGTTCGCAGCGACACCATTCACAGGGTGACGGCTGGAGACACACAAACACCTCGAGGTAAGAAACTGCTACAGGTCAAACAAATACACGTTACATTCAAAGATCAAGAGATCAAATTTTACCCTCTTACTTTAGTAATGCAAACGGCTGCTCTCACTGTCCATTATTTCCAGTGAAGTTTTTCTGTGGATTTGTGTATCTGGTATTTAACACCCCAACACAATCTCATGGCAATTCAACACTGTTATGTTTCAGTGATTTGATGGCTTGAAGTCTTTAGGTTTAAGTTATTGCTTAACTTAAACATTATTCCAACTTTTTTTTTTAATTCTGTTACATTTTTAAAACGTTTCACTAACAACTAAAAAGAACATTTTTGACAATGTTAAAAAACAATATGTTAAAAAAAGTTGTACTACACTGCAAGAACATTTTTTCATAACTTTGAGAGAACTTTGGCCAGTGTTCTGAGAATGCTGTCAGTCTGAATGCTGAAACTGTGTTAAACTCTTCTTATACTGTAGCACATTAAACACTTTCCTGAAATCTACTGCAGCTGATACAACTCTTCCATTCATTCATTCAGTTATAGAAAGCAGTGACATCGACTGCTGTACGTGTGCCAGCACAGGTCTCAGTACAGTGAGAGACTGTCATGGCCTTTAGTTTCTACATGCTGTGTAAGAGGCAGAACCACTAATAAACCTCTGTTTTCTGTTGATAACAGCATCCAGTCTGCTGGAAACAGAGCTTGTGCACTTGCCCATTCAAATCTTGTGTCATTCTGTCAGACTCACTGAACCAGCAGCAACACAAGAGCAAAATAACATCACAGTGAGTAACAGTGAGCACGAGTGTCTTTATACTGCAGAGACCCATCCTGATCCTCTGACTTTGAAAGGGAAGTTGAGTAATGGATCATTATGAGAGTTAGACTGTACACGCAGTAATACAGAAGATTCATCTTTACACGTATTTCAGTATTTAATCATCAGCGTTTCAGCACTTTGAGGATTGGATAATACAAATCAGAGAGGATTGTGGGAAAATCAAGAAGAGGAACCTAAAGTGACCAATTTCAACTTAAAACATTTGGAATATAAGATTCAACTTGCTGAAACCAGTTCCTAGTTCTAGTTTGACTGGCCCACTTTTAATCAGGTTTGTAAATTAATGTTTTTCCTCAGGCAGTTAGACCAGGAAAATCAAGTGAAGCGACTCATCTCAGGTGCTTTTTGCAGCCGGTGTTAAATCTGAGTGTCATTACAGTCATTAGTTACTGCAGCATGTGGAGTGCAAAACAGATTTACCCTACAGACAGCTTTTAATAAAAATGCAGTCTGTGATTTTCACTGCCTTGTGTTGATGGAACTTACATTGACATCTTGTAGGTAAAAATTCAGCCTGATAAATCCTCAGCTGTCTTTTCTGAGATGTTGAACAATATCAGCGTGCTGTTCGTTTGTCGAAACGTTGAACGATACTCATGACAAGACAATTCAAAAGCATGAGAAATAGAGCACGTTATCTGATTCATTTAAAAAACATTGATTCAGCAAGTAAAATCCACAAAAAAAGGCCAAAATCTTTCAAAACTACATTGGATATGGTACATTGTAAATATTCTTGGATATTTTTCATTGTCATTTGTACAGCTGCTTTGCAACAATGTATTATTGTGAAAAGCGCTTTATAAATAAACTTGAACTTAAGCAAATATGAGAATTTGCAAAAGAATATGTGCATTATTTTGCTAATGTTTATGTTTTGCTTATGTCTTTAAGAAAATCTCTTAAAGAGACAGGGCACCCAAGAATGAACACTCTTATTATTCACTCACGCTAATGTAGTTTCAGACCTGTTTCACTTTCCCTCTTGTGTGAAAAATTACAGAATTTAGTTGGATTCAAATGTCTTTGTTTTTCCACACAATGAAAGTGGACGGGAACAACAGACAGCTGATGTCACTATTAATCTTCATTGTGTGGAAACATATCCAGCATTCTGGATATTTTTCTAGTTGACTTTTCTCACCCACACAAGATGAAACATCAGGTTTAAAACAACAAAAGCTAAAGGAGTAAATGAAGGTGAACTATCCTTTAAGCCATTTCTTCATCAATTTCTTCATTTGTTGTCATATTTACATTTCCAAATTCCCACAGGTATTCCCATCCCTGCTGATCCCAGGCACACAGACGGGATCGTTCAGAGCTCACATCCCGGCCCTAAACTTTCTGCCTGGGAAACTCACCCTACGGTTGTGGCCTCTTGCTTGCAGATGAGCAGTGGCTGGAGGCGAGGCGGTGTGGTGGCTCCCTTCCACAGCTGCTGGGAAACCCTGTAGGTGAAACACCTACTGAGGGTAAGTTACAGTGATTTTGGAGTAATAAAACACAACAGCAGAAAAGGAACCACCACCCCCCCAAAGCTCCAACCCCACCGCACCCCAGTTTCAATCTTTGAAATCACCCCAGTTTCAAAAGTTGAAATCTTATRACCAACAGTAAKGTTAATATATGTAATGTACAATATCTAAACAACTGGATGTTTCAAACTTCCCTTGAACTTAATAACACTTTTAATGTTTTGTTTAATCTCAGAGGGATTTGACTGGCTGGATGACATGAGCATGATGCTCTTAAACTCTCATTGGCACACTGTAAAAATCCAAACATGTATTGAAAGAGCAACTGACAGGCTTTAGCAGAGACATGATTCATTCTGTTGTGTTGGTCCATTTCAATCACACTCAGACTATGAAACATGTCATTTAATAAACTCTATAACAGTTCAGGTCAGGCTGGGTTACACGCTTGTCTGTGGGCATTGATTTAATGTTATGTTTTGATTCTGGTGCTCAGCTGTCATCTGCAGCGATTAGTAACAACACAGAGCTGCTCGACTGACTGCTCTGTCGCATTTCCTGCGCCCGTAAGATTCGTGTCTCTGCGGGGCTGCTCTCTCTCCCGCTGATCCAAGTAAACAGACTCTTCTACAGGAGGAGCCAGTCTGGCCCGCACCAAAGGTCACTGTGACGGGTTCTCTTAATTAGATCAGCCATCAAGAGGCTCTTTGATTTCCATTCACAGCTGGACCTCAGTGTTTGCTTTAATTCAAAGAGATCTCGCTGGACTCTAGCTATGATTCCTCATCTGCTCACTGTCCAGATACAAATTCTGAGCTGAAACATTTCTGCTTCACTTTGTTTTTGAGTTTTCAGTCTGGATGTTTTCTGATGGGAAGAAATGAAGAGCATCAAATGCATCACTCAGGGTCAGAGAGAACATGCACGTGACATTATCTGCTGATGGATCTATTCATCAAACAGGCTTATGTGGACAAATACACCCAGCTGAAACATGTCCATGCATTAAACTGCCAGACTAATCTGATGCCTTCTGACAAAATCTCAGAGACTAATTAAACAGAAAAGGATTGACAGCATTCACAAGCCTTTCCATAAAACCAAAAGTTGGTATTGCAATAAAATGCAGATTTTGTGTAGCCTGTCTCGTGTTGATACAACAGAAATGATGAGTGATTATATATAAGATCTTGGCAGATGGGAAATTCATCACTCAGCATGAGATATACAGACTCTCCACCCCACTGTAACCCTCACACTGAACAGAGGTTAGACTTTCATCTACTGGTAAAACAGTCCATTTTTTACAAAACTATTTCATGTTAAGAGACAAGAACACACATCAGCTAGAGTATGAAAGAGTGATGAATACTCAGTGATTTCTTAGTGCCATATAAAATCAACTTTATTAATTAATGGCCATAATTAAATTACTGTGGTAATGAAATGGGTCTTTAAAATAATGGTACAGAATATGTTCAGAATACAAGCTGCAATGTTGCTAAGAGAGATTCAATAAATGCTGGTAATAAGAGAAAACCTACAGTCTGTTCTGATGGAGTCCTAACACAACATTCGTGTCTGATGATATATTGCTTTGCCCTTTTTGAAACAAATAACAGTTTGCAGCAGCTAAAACAGACCCTTATTATGTATTATAAAAGAAATATCTGAAACCTGCAGCTACTACATAGACTGTTTATGTTCATTTAGGACCTGATTGTTGGTTTGTTTAAGCATCAACTACAGTAAGAGCTTTACTTACACTTGTACTAATCTAAACCGTACAATCCACACACAAAAGAATGAAATACATAAGTAAATAATCTATGCAAATCATAAATAATGTCATATTTCTGTCCTATACTATAATAATTATTATTGGGGAGGCAGCAGTGATCCTACCTTGAATTCCTCCAGGATTTTGTAAGTTTTTCCTCTGTATTCGCAGAAGTTTTTCATCCCCTTGCATTCGGGGCAGCAGCCGTTATGTTCCACCCTGGAGCACTTCGGGTGTATTTTGGGGCAGTCGGGCTGATCGCACACGGGTCCGTCCTCCGCGCACACGCACGGGCAGCTCGAGTGTCCGGGGAAGAAACGCTCCCCGAGCTGGTACACGAATCCGCTGTCGTCCACGCAACCCTTGCCTCGGTAGTCATCGAAGCTGATGTCATTGTTAGCGGTTCTGCCGTCCGCGGCGGGATAATCCTCATGACCGACAGCAGCGGGCGCGACGGCGGCGTTCAGGGCGAGCAGCGCGACGCAAACCGCCGGTAAACACGAGCCCATCCTTCAAGAAGAGCGTCTCAAGTCGCTTAAGCTGTCAGTCTCCATCCTGCAGATACAACACTGACATAACAGAAACAGCC
>JAZGTK010006577.1:0-20633 GCA_036877625.1 Ambastaia sidthimunki | reverse complement strand
AGAGAGAGAGAGAGAGAGAGAGAGAGAGAGAGATATAGAGAGAGAGAGAGAGAGAGAGAGAGAGAGAGAGAGAGAGAGAGAGAGAGAGAGAGAGAGAGAGAGAGAGAGAAAATTGCATATTTTATCCTTGTGACCTCTAATTTCCCTCAACTTCCTGTCACACCAGAGTGTTCTGTGCTACTCTAAACATCTCTACGAAAGGTGCCCTTAAAATATTCCTCACAGGGCATCTCATGACTGAATAACTGAAAGGTTTTTTGGGCTTTACTTTCACACTAAAATGTCAACCCAGGGTCACCCTGGGTTAATGTCATTCTGGGTTATTACTTTGATCCTGGGTAATCAAGCTTGATTTCACATGTTTATTTGTAAACCCAGGGTAAAGTTTTAATTATGGGAAATTATGGTTGTATAACATGGACTGGACACAAAGCATACAATCCATTTCAATTTTTTAATAAAGCACTCTGGTCCACCTGTGGAAGTACTATGGTCATCTTAAAACTTCTGAAACATACCAAATGATTAATAGCCTCTTCATTCCTTCAGTTAATATACTTGGTGTTAAACATTATTAATTCCTCTTAGACACTGAAACTAAACAGCGCATTTTTGTGATCAGACTCTGACTGCATTCATTATTAATGATGTAAGCACTGAGACTTTATAATCGTTATGATTGTTAACTGGTGCTATACAAATCACTGTAACATTGTGGCATTGCATTGCTTCATGCTGTTTACCACAGTGACCACAATGCGGCTAAACCTTTTAAAATTACAAGTGTAAAGTGTCAATTGACCCAAGGTTATTTCCGGCTTTAATCTGGGGTTGACAAAATGTTAACCCAGGGTTAAACTGTGAAAAGCCTTTTGTTATTTTTCTTACTTCTAGGTTTTCCACATAACCTAATGTTGACAAAACTTTCCACATTATTCACAAAGGTGAAAAAAACGTGGGTAAATCCAGTCAACACATCTCAGAGAAGCCAGATTAAATAAATCTTAGTCACTAGGCTGGTTGGGATACAAAAATAAGAGCGATGCTTGACTAGGGTCACTATATCAGTAGTATTCCACAGGTGTTTTAAAGCTGTGAGATGACAGGCATGCATGTGGAGCCAGCACACAGGAAACCTCCACTGCTTCAGTTTGCTGATGATGATCTCTGAAATTTGAGTCCCTCTCGGTTCGGGAAGAGGAACTGGATGAGCCTGACAGCTCCCAGCGAGACAAAGAGAACGACAAAATACAGGAAGTGCTACATATAATCTGAGCGATGGCTTATCTCTAAAACAGCTCATTTATTTACCGGTTAATCTAGGCCATGTGGTTTGTTGATTTGGTCATGCCATGGATTAAGTTGAGATGAAACAGTGAAAATGACACACAAAGCAAAACTACTGGAAAATAAAGAGGCTCTTATTCATGTCTTGATTCTAATCCAAAACAACTTATCTATTTGCTTATGTTTCTGCCACATTGCATCCCTCATCAGATCCTTGTTATCGTGAGCTACACATCCCTAAGTGTGGCACACATTCAAATGAGCAGGATGCTGTGTAACAACCTAATCTCCACTCAAAATCACTTTCCCATTACACACAGTATGAGGCACATTCATTTACTATGGAAGGGGGCCAGTAATAGCATTATTATGTCAGTGTGGGTGAATATGGTTTGCAAAGGCATCTCCAATCTTTATCATATCCGTGCCATGTCAGATGTGGCTTGGAATAATTTATAACTGTGAACAACTGTTGACTTATTTTTTGCCGAACTAACAGCACTCAGCCTTAACTAAGACTGTATATCTGTATAATCTGTTTTGATGTGGGCCGATACATGCTGGTTTGCACAACCAAACAATCAGTGGCCAGACTTTTTTGTTTCCTCACACACGTTGTTCCTCTCCACCAAACTGTTGATTATGAATAACTACAGCAGGAAAGAACCAGCCCAGTAGAAACTCCCAATCAACATTGCCTGTTATGGAAAAGCTGTTAATCTGGTCTCAGATCAGCAGTGAAGGGCAACTTGAAAACACAGAAAACCTGCTGCTTCCAACGGATGCACTGCACCAAAACCCCTTTGGATAGACTTGGTTGTGAAAAAACAAGTAAGGCAACTGTCTTTTAATCTATAATCTATAATTCATGAAAAATTGAGTTCGCTGTAATGAGTGAAAACAGTAAAGGGTGCTTAATGAGAACAGAGTGCTTGTGTGGAAAGGAATTCCAGCTATTTTCTCACAATGCCATTCTTTGGTGGCCTTAATCTTCAGACAATCCCCAATCAAAGCAAAAAGAATGGACAGAAACAATGAGACCTATAAATGCTATAGAAAAAGAAACCACACGCTTTCCTTTCTGAGAAAAATGGAGGTAAAAAATAAAAAACAGTTTGCTTTCTTGTGTGCATGTGTGTGTGTGTGTATGGAGACTGTGATGTAAAAATTGGGAACCCATGACCCGTAGGAGCCTATTTATCTAGGTTATCGATTTCAACCTGCAACCTGTTTTTGTCTTAGAGGGAGAGTATCTCCCTGTGAGCTGCTTCTATGAGCTCCATGGGTTTACAGCCCTTAAATTGTGAACTGAAGTGTATCGAGAGGATGAAGAAAACAGATCCAGGGCAGACCAACTCAGAAACAGTAAGAAAAGGAGAGTGAAATGGACAGTGAATGTGGATTTGGAGGAGAGGCACATCCGTGGAAGGGCAGACACAGATATAATTGGACTAAAGACAAGTGATCAAAAAGGGCTTTGTGGTGTTGAAAATTGAAGTCTTTGTTACTAGATGTTTATAAAGAAACAAAAACATGTCAGAACTGCATATGGAACGTTAATAATGTGCTCCAAATGTATATAACTCGCAGATGGGTGAAATGTAGAAGAGAAAAGGAAGGAGGAAAAAGTAAAGTAGAAGGAAAGCAGCCACACTAAATAATCCCATTGTCTCATTCCTCAATGTTCAGCTTTCCCTGACAGATGCTTCAAAGAACACAGCATTTCCTGTTTAATTGGCCATAGCCAGTGCTGAGGGACTTTCTGAAGCATTTCATCAGCCTGGAGACACTATGCACCCGGCTATATTCTCAATCCTGACATATAAAGGGTGGTATGTATACTGCTTACATAGCCCTTAGGAATACTTGATTCCGATTGGTTGATTGTGATATGTTTTGTATAACTGCTAGACTGCATATTTGAGTGTTAGGCCTGGCAACCATTCTCCAACATACACCAGTTTCACTTCTCTCTCAGCACTCCGGGCTTCATTTTCTCACATAAATTAATTTCAAGTTAAATCAATATTTCATATGCATCCGTTTATATGGAAATATGAGTTTATATTTGGCAAGTAGATTGTGTATTAAGCAAGATAAGGTCATTGCACAACAATCCATCTTGGGGTCTTGATCACCCTGTCCCAAGTTATTTTATCCAATAATGACCATCAGACCGTGCATTATCCTATACACACACATAATGTGTGCTAACTATGTTTACATGGTAAAATGGTTTGCTTACTCTTTGATTGGACAAAAATAAAAGAGCACAAAGCCTTTTTTGATAGAACTTGGACATATTTCTGGGTAACAGAAGCTGTTTCAAGCTTTACAAGCATTTTCAAGCTGGTGCATCTTTTCAACAGCTCTTCAGAAAGAAATGCATGATGGGAATAAAAAGGCAGCCTGCCACATATATGCGGCGACGACCCTAATCATGGCGCATCTGCCATCTGCTACGATGATGCCTCTCATCAGACAACATGTTGCTGTTGCACCAATTGCATCTCTGCTACGACTGGCTCTCACCCTATGAATACACACAATATTCTATTACTGAACCTCAAAGACTGATAACTTAGTATGATCTGATGAACAGACTAGTACAAGTCACATTAATGACGAAGAGTCAAAGAAAAAAACTCTTGTGAGAGCCTATACTTAAGAGGAAATGTTATTAGTCTCTGGATTAAATGTTGGGTCAGGGGCTATATGACGATTGAAACACGCCATTTTACAACTGCTAGCACAAGGACCACGAGGACAGCTACGCAATGAATCCTCAAAGTGTAAGAGGAAGGTTACGGCAGAGAATAAATGGAGAGGGGGAGAAAGTGGGAGGGGGAGAGCAAGACATGCCAGACGCATGACATTTTTTGCAGCTAGCAATTAATGAGCATTCCCTGCATTTAGCTTAACGTGATTATTGTCATGTTCTCATGTGAACAAGGGATAAAGGTGGTCATGTGCAGGTTGTCTGGGTGAATTGAGATGGCAGTGAGTGCTTCTGCAAGCCCCTTGGGAGAAGTAAAATGATGTTCACGGAAAACACTCATGCCGTGAGAGACAGGAGTCAAGACTGAGATCATGAATGGAGAGCACAGACAGGAGAAGACAGCTTTACATTTATGTACAACTTTCTAAAATACTGGATTGGTCAAAACCATCAAATATATATGAATAATGACCACTAACTGTATATTTGACCATGTAAATTTGTATAAATAATCATCTCACTGATTGTTCAAGTGTATAAATAAACCCTCAAGCTTTATGTCAGGGTCCTGCCCACTCTATCAGACTGATTCTGTGAAAATGTCCATCTGACATCATGTCTTACATATACACCATAATAAAAAATGCCTGTACTGTATAGTCAATCTTACAATGAAAAACTCACCTTGCCAGTGACCGCAGACCACACTTTGAGAGTGTTATCATCCGATCCGCTCACTATGCGGTTTCCACAGAATTGTAAACAGGTGATGACATGGTCATCATGGCCTTTCAACACCTACAAATAAAAGAAAACCACAGGAGAGAAAGTGAAAATAAAAAAAAGATTAGGTATTATTCTGACATACAGCTCTCATGGTGTATGAGAATGACTCAGAGCTGCTGATGTGGCAAATGACACAGCAGCTTTCAAAAACGTGGCAATGTTAACAGGAAGGGGCTCTGTCACCATGGTAACAAATAAGCCAGCTTATCATAAATAATGCTTCTGTGTGTTGCTGTGTACATGCATAACCAAATGGGGAATGTTTTTTGACAGTCATATTTTTATTCTATATAGTACAGAGTGACAAAGAATTACTGGGCAGACAGAGGGGGATGGCATTTGTTGCAGACCAGACTTAAACCTCAATGCATCAGACTCGAACCTCAAGTCAATAACTCACTGTGCCATGGCTCCGGCACTTTACAGGACATTGGACAATGACTCTCTACTATTTCCACATAATATCAGTTTTAAGCTTGAGCCCTGGGTGACAGGTTAATGAGCATCTCTAATAGAAAATCTAAACTAGATGCGTAATAAAGGCTCAAAGCATTAAAAACAGTTTAGGAGGCAACTCCTGGATTGAATAACTGATATGAGCTGTGCAAAAAACAATCCATTTGCAAAGCCCTTCAGGTATTAGGGTACCATCAGGGAGCAGAACAAACCAGAGGAGTTGGAATGAGAACCAAAAAGAACAACATAACTACCTTGGGTGATTTGAGGTCCCCTCTCCTCCAGTTGGTGTCTATTCTGTGTTGTCTGATGTAGGCACTCTTCCATGGACTGTGTGTGAACCCTGGCTTGATAACTTTCCTTCTCTTTATGTGCAAAGGCTCATCAATACCTGAAAACAGTCAACCAGATGGTTTAGACATTATTGCCATGGCATTTTAGACATGTATACCATGTTTTTTATGTGAAGCTTCAAGGTACTTTTGAGAATATTATGGTAATTCCACAGTACAAGTTTTAGTAGCAGGGTATATCAAAATATCATTGTATTACCATGTAACATTAAATATATGTGCTGAATCACTAATGCAGTCAACCCTTACAAAATGTAATAATATATGAGGATTAGCTGGATTTTTCTCATGATGACATGACATGCAGTAGAAACTGAGTTGTGAAGTGAGTAAAGAGGTGTGAAATCACCTTCTTCCTTGCACTTCTCCCTCCAGAGCAGGTTGTCTTCTGCTAGAATTCGCCAGTATCGACACGTCTGAGCTGCCTGAAGCAGATCCTTTGGCTCCAAGAACGACAACACGTGTAAAGCCAACTAGAACACAAGACAAACAGAAAGAGTCAGGATATGTATAGTCTAGTAAAGTAAAGCTATAAGTAAAACAACTAATTTGTTTTTCCCTAAATATTAAGGAAACAATCACAGCACTTTTATTAAGCACAACTATCACAAACATCTGTCTTTCCTCATGCTCCTGATCCAAGCCACGGCACGATTAAGGCAATTTGATTAAACATTTAATTGTTAAAATGATGCAGTAACTTTGTAATTTATTTATGTAATGTAATTTATGTAACTATTAAGACATACTACGTAATACTACGTAATAATTGTAGAATAAGTATTTTGAGAGTAACGACTTACAGTTTTAACCTACTGTGGCCATAAAAGCCACCAGATTTACTGTTTGGTTGGCAAAGAAGACACTTAACCCCTGTAGTGTAACTTATTGTTATCTTTTGTAAAGTAAAAGGACTTTTATGGTGTCTTTTCACAGAAACTGTACCACTCCATTAATATTCCATTTTTAAAAAATCCTAACATAAGATACATTAGGACCAGAAAAAAAGGGTCTATTGTACTCTATTAAAATGACAGAGATCCTCTTCACTTTTTACAATAGTTCACTTTTTACAATAGTAACGCTGTTTTGTTCTGTTTTCTTATTTTCAAGTAAACTGACACTTTATTAAGACCAAAGTGAAGACAGAGCATGTCCAAACAGTTCCATGATCCTTTATGCAATTTACGGTTGGCAAAATGAAACGTGTGTAATGCAGTCTCAGACTGCATATGGTGTACAGCCTGGAGGAGCCGTTTTTACACACACACACACACACACACACACACACACACACACACACACACACACACACACACACAGGATCAATTAGGCAAACACACCCATAACTGCATGGCACCGAAAGAAAAACAACCTGGTACAGAGGAGGTGGAGAAAAGGGGAAGACAGGATGACAGGTGATGAAGAACAAGAAAGGCAGGTTAAATCAGTGTCAGGAAGAAAGTGGACAGAAGGGAAAACAGGCTGCTGTTAAAGAAAGAAGAACAGAGAGTTTTCCTTTTTCCCCAATAGATGCTGAGAGTGTTGGGACATTTCAGTAGAGTAATAAGACAGGACACACAGCACCTTCTGTGTTCAAATTAAAAGTATAAATGGAAGAATGGAAGCAGCCTATTGATCTGGACTTTATAGAACAAAAAACATACAAAATGGTTTTATTTTAATTTAGTTTAGATTTTGTTTATATTTCTCTCAATGACTAATTTTAGGGTTTACAAATTTAACGTCTCTGACATAATTTTTTATATATTTCAATTGTTGCTATGCTTGTGATTTTGGAGCTGTTTACCTCTCTGGGCAGCAGTGAGATGAAGTCTCTCTGAAACTGAGGTTCGATCACCTGCATCATGTGTTTGACCTGTGTGGGCTCACAGCTGTCAATCAACTCATCCAGCGCAAGCAGCTTTTCTGGCCCACTCCAGCTCTGTAACACACAAACACACACTAATCAGCACACACCGTATGAGAGCAACATCAACTACAGGTGTTTACCCATGATCGCTGGGTTACTCTTACTGGGAGAACTTGTTTAAAAATCAAACGAAGTATCCACATTTAAATACACTTAAATTTAGGAGTTTCCATAAGGATTGGTAAGGGTTTAATTGGCTATATAGCAAAAATCCCCAAAATGCCCACTTTTGGCATGAATGTAACCATGAATAGTCTTGCAAATCAGCTGGAACAGACTTTATGTCTTGGGGCTGTTGGAGGCTTCCCAGGGTTCACTTTCTCAATATTAAGCTGCGGTTAGCTTGATTTGCTTGAATAAAATGTTTCACTGATCTTATAGCACTGCATCAAAGAGATTGTGCCAAAGTCATTCCGCCCTGGAGGCACATCAAATGAGGGAGAAGAATTGCTCAGGGATGTTTATAACAGAGGAGGGATATACATGAGGAGTATGGAGAGGAAACATTATTTTACTGCCGAAATGCTTTAGCTTGTGCAACTCATTAATCTGTCATTAGCCAGTTTGTTTGTGTGCTTAAGCATGAAACATCTTAGAGCTTAAAATTTACGGAAAGCATTTAAATAGTATGATTCGAAAAACATGGAAAACTTGCTTAAAAACTTGTTTTTCAGTGCAGAAACAGCTGCAAAACATTACATACAACTTGTTAATAAAAACATTCTAAAAACAACATTTTCGGACTGCTGCAAAGTATATACTGTCACACATTGCTCAGCCCCAATATGAACAATAACAAGGTCACTAAGAGTTCAGTTCTGTACACTAAATGAACTGCCACTGAGAAATATCATCAGATGCTTCTGCTGCAGAATGCAGAAACGAGTCATTTAATGTGAATCACACAAGCGATGCTGAAGCAGCTGCAGAGATGCAGGCTGTAATTTGCGCCTCCACAAACAAAGCCCCGCAATAAATTCAGACAGAAACAAGTAAATTACCAAGCACTGACTGAACAGGCATGTAGCACCATTTGTGAACCCACTGCACAACTGAATAGATGGACCGACTGACAACACTGTTGATTCTTTTTCAATAACCTAAAAAATCTCGTCTTTGATGCCACAACATGGTTTTACAAATGTACTCTGATTAAATTACTGTTTGAATATGAATTTGGAAAAGAAGAACATATTTCAATCTAAACTTTTGGCATTAGACAAAATCTTCTTTATACCCTCAGTCAACATAAGTATAAATTTCATGGCAGACCAGCTTCGTTAAGCCTGAAGACTGATCAGGCCTGTAATTATCTGCAAGGCAGAGCAATCAGTGATGGGGTGGAGCATCTGCTTTCGGCTGAGGCCTAAATTGTTGTTGTAGGATGATGGATGTGAGAAAGATCTAAACAGGTGTCTAAACTCATAGCATAACAGCTGTATGTCCTTAATTGTCTGGTTTGGATTCAGACGAATATTTGTACTAGTGCATAGTTAATGCCTCATAAACAAGCTGAATTAAAATGTATCAATTTTTATTAGCAATAGCTGCAGAAGTAACACAATGCTCATTGCCAAGATCAGAGTTTAAATCCTGATTGGACGAGCTGTTTCCGAAGCTGTTGTAAAGTAGCCAACACAGGTTGTACAAGCTGCTTGCATGTAACTGGCAACTGTAAGCAGTCTACAATTAAGCTAATAAACTATATTACTTAGCAGAAGCATTGTTAATTCAAATTAATACATTTAAATATTCAAATGAATATATATATACATATACATATATGTATATGTGTATGTATATAGATACATCTATCTATACACACTATCTATCTATCTATACACACTATCTATCTATCTATACACACTATCTATCTATCTATCTATCTATCTATACACACTATCTATCTATCTATCTATCTATCTATACACACTATCTATCTATCTATCTATCTATCTATCTATCTATCTACACTATCCACACTATCTATCTACACTATCCACACTATCTATCTACACTATCCACACTATCTAACTATCTATCCACACTATCCACACTATCTATCTATCTATCCACACTATCCACACTATCTATCTATCTATACACACTATCTATCTATCTATCTATACACACTATCTATCTATCTATCTATACACACTATCTATCTATCTATCTATACACACTATCTATCTATCTATCTATACACACTATCTATCTATACACCTATCTATCTATCTATCTATCTATCTATCTATCTATCTATACACACTATCTATCTATCTATCTATCTATCTATCTATCTATCTATACACTCTATCTATCTATCTATACACACTATCTATCTAACTATCTATCTATCCACACTACAATTCATACTATGAATCTGTTATGACAGTGCAAATTAGAAAGTTGGATGATGTATCTATGTTGCAAGATCACACCGGCCTACAACGGCCTACACTAACAGTGCTAATTCCTCTGGTTAGTTCCCTCCGGCATATCTTAAATCAAGCTGAATCAGACTGTTTGCACAAACTTACCTGAAAGGTGCGGAGCCAGTCCTGCAGGCCTGTGGGGGGCTGGATAGATGTGATACGCCGTCTCTGCTGCCCCTGCCCATTGGCTGCTCGCAAGTCGCCAAATGTAGTGGGCGTGGCTGGGTAAGGCAGTCCTGTAGGGCTGTTTAGTCAAGGTACACAGGGAAACAAAGAATTAGACTTCAAGAGGGAGAAAGAGGCAGAACAAAACAGTTAAAATGTTACAGTAAATATTATTAGTCAACAATATTAGTTAAATCTTTTACATTTAACCAGGTTAAATGTATGAGCCACTACAAAAATCACTTTATTTTAGAAACAACAGTATGAGAAATCATGCCAAAACCAAAGGACTGAACCTGTGCACAACAGTCCACTCAAGCTACTGTTTTGGTCCAACATTAGACAATGTTTGTTTATCTCAGTCTCTGAGCTAAATACATCAGTCTACCAACACTGTGTGGTTTTGTCAACTCTGAGATCTATAAACCAAATTTTCTATTCATGGTCTCTAATTTTTATTCATGGAAATCCCTTCACTGCTTCATTTTAAATTGTATTTTTATACAGTAGTTTCACACAAATTGTAAGTGCTTAAATTACATATTTAATTTTGAAACTATAAAGAAATGAAGGGGGTGGAAATTGTTGGGGAGAAGCACAGAGTGACTACAGAGTCTCCACATGTCAGCAGTCTTTACTGCACACCTCTAGGGCCCCATGTTACAGATTCAGGCGATTCAGCAGTCCTTTTTTCACACTACACATACTTTTTGCAGTGCTTGAGATGTTGAGAAAAACAGGTAGCACAGAAGAGCATGCAGTGAGGTCTGTTTAATAATGGATTCATGGGATTTGAGCCTGAGAGAATCCAAATGTGTCAATTACCCAGAGCACACTGCAGCCTCACTGGCCATGTGCTGTTCTGGTATGACCCATGAGAGCGGTTGCTACGGAAGCCTGTTTGCATTTTCTATTTAGTCAAACATAGTCCAGAAACGTCCACATAATATACCCAACCTGTTTGTGTCTACTTAGTGGCTGTAGAACAGGACGTAAAACATTTAGGTGATTTTAATGCACAACAGCAGTTACCTTGGACAGGGTTTTTTTCCTGAAGGGAAAGATCGAACTTCGGGCCCATGGTCCAACTTTCTCTTCATCTATAACAAAACAGAAGAGGGGTGATGATTAATTTGAGCATAAGACAGGCAAACATATCAAAATAACAAAGCCACACCATCACTTAAAGTCAATAATGATGCCGTGAATGACCTGACAAGCTGCAATTAGATGGTAATGAGAGGGTGGGTGTATAAGGTGTATTTCTAGAACATTCCTCAACCTGTTCCCAAACCACACAGGCACCACAACCAAATATCACTGGCCCATCACTGGGAAACTAGATTAAGCAAGTCTGTGTGCTAGCTAATGTGATGATTCTGTCTCCAAGATGTGGACAAGTGGAAGGAGGGTCACGGCACATTATATACCAACTGATAGCAAGGGAAAGATAAAGTTGGACAGCTGATGTTAATGCTTCTTATGGGATTCTTCAAAGAGGTGTGCAGGAAAAATGCACACATCTCACAGGAGCCAAAGGGTGAGGGGGGACATGCAAAAACACATCTGTGTGGGCGTGACAGGCACTGAGCTTTCACAGGACACAACACAACAGCATAAATTTATATGGGCAGGAAGAGGGGAAAAAAGCTATCCGTCAGTCTCAGTCATACCCTCAACACACCCCCCTCATACAGACTTAAATGGCCCTGGTTTTGCTGCATAGTTGGTGCCTGGCTACAGAGCATCTACTCTGGAAAAACAAGGTTTAGTGTCCTCAACACAATGAGATTCTAAACCACATTTAAATAAAACTATTTTAGGACGGTACAGTGCTGCCAAAAATTTTTATAATCTGTGAATAAAAATGGACTTCAGAGAAGAGTTCCATAAGAAACCGATCATTGTGTATCGCTCATAAGTTTGGGAGTCATTAAGGATATACACAGACTTAAGGAGTCAAGAGTAAACATTATAGAATTAAGCAAACACAGTCTACATAGAAAACAGAGTGTACAAAGCAAAACAAGGAAAACTGTTGACATTTGTGGGTTTTGAAATTTGGTCTAATATCATTGGTATCGACATTTACATGAAAGCAAATTGCATGATCACCTTTGCTACAATTAATCCTATGTCAGTCAAGCCACGTGTTTAATCAACTCAATGTTGATTTGGGTATTGCTCTTCAAAGCTGAAGGGTGTGTGATAATGAGGCTTTGTCTGGGTTTCTGAAGGGGCCCCTCACTGTGAGACTCACAGTAAATGAGAGCTGGAGAAAAACAGATCAAGCACTGCAGCAATGTCCCTAAAACGCCTCACGCCTGAGCTGTGAATGTTCCCTATACTCACTGAAACAGCATGTGTGGTAGACGAGTGGATTAGGGAGGGCCGTTCACAGAACTATTTAGACTGAGGCTTCCCCCTTATCAAAATCCAAGACCAAAGCCACATTTACTCTAATACACATACAGACACAAAAGTCAAGCAAATTGCATAAAAAAAGTATATTTGTTTGTCCTTTTTAGAACACTATTTCTAATATGCACCACCAGTCAAAAGTTTGGAAACACTCACTCATTTTCTATTAATATGTTTCACATTTTAGAATAATAGCAAATTCCTCAAAACTATAACCAGTTTTATGAGTAATTATCTTGAGAAACTTTTGAAAGACTTTTAAAGGAGTTCCCCTCTATACTACACCCTTATTGGCTGCTTGTTTGAACCCTTATTGGCTCATTATTTGGTCCAAACCATTCATTTTAAAAACATTTGTAAAATAAAATTGTAATTTTCTGAAAAACAGAAATTAAATATGTTGGTACACTTATATTTTACTCTACAATAATAATTTTAAACATTTAAACAAACAGCTTTAGATGAAAAGATTTTTATAATAAATAAGAAACATTTCAGTCAAGTGTTTCCAAACTTTTGACTGGTAATGTATGTATTGGCCCCTTTCAAATGAAGCATGTTTGTTTTAAAGGAGGGCTTGGCTAGGATATGTTTGGACCCACCCGCAGCTGATTCCTCAAGCCAGTGATCTCATTGCAAAGGTAGTCAAAACAATAGGACAGGCAGGGTGCGTACATGTGAGTAAATATAACTGTGAATGAAGATGATTAGATAACAAAAAAAAGAAGCATGGCATTTTGAAGATGCCTGTACGAAAGTAATACTTGTAACTGCTTAGATGGCTGTGTGTGTCTGTATGTTTGAGTTTCCCATTAACTGGCAAGGGGTAATACTCTCGGGTTACTCTATTAGAATGGGTAACAAAACACGCCAGGAATGTGACATTTGTTAATCACTATTAATACCTAAACCTGTAGAGCCTTATTGGTTTTGAACTAAAGACCTTTGAACTTAACTGAATGGATTGGGCTGCTGCTTTTTGCTCAGGTTTACAGTGAATGACATCTGATTTAAGATGAGTCATTGTGTAATAAATTCTCCATGTCTCACACCACAGAGCAAAATGCCTTAGTCTGTGGTTAACAGAAATGCTTGTATTCAAGGAAACTGGTCCAGTCCTGGCAAATATCCTGTTTCAGTGAACAAATATACTAGTGATTTATGAATGAATAACATCACTTTTCATTTTGGGATACATGACTGTGGAGGTGCTGGTATTTTAAAAACAAATGTGAAGTTGTGGTCAACACACATCAACAAAAAACATGACAGTAGTGAAAATGCAAAGAGTTTGAGGGAAACTATTATGCTGTCTTACAGTGTTAAGATATCAACATCTAATTACAAAGTCAAAACAATATATATAATAAAGGTTGAGGACTGAGACATATGCAGCGGTTACATCTATTCTCAGACCCTGTCTGAACATCAAACATCCTTAATGGGTTTCATTTACTAAAAGGACAATTAACATCACCACCTGGGTATCTGTCCATGTCAGCGTCATTTACCTGCTGTTGTGACACGCTCCACATGTTAAACACTGTTACGTTTACTTCACCTATTTCAAATCTCTGAATAAGAACATACAGTTTAAGCTTTGCAACAGATGAGGCTTAGTTTCCTCTATCAAAAGCAATGACACAGTGACCCAATCACCGCAGGGTGGTCCGATACTGCCAACCAGTGAAAGATACACACCCTTCAACAGGCAGCGCAGAATCAACCCCAGCTTTACCACCTTGACATGACTCTTAAAAACATTTCATATTTCTCTTTACACAGTCATAGGTCTGTTTTATTTATCACAACACTGAAGCCATTTAACTGGAGACACAGAAGATATTTGTGACTCTAGGTTCCACCTTAATATGACAGGAATAATGCAGGAGTCAAAGTCAGGCTTCTGCTCTATACCAGCCTACACGACTGCATAGCACAAATTAATATTGCCAACAGGTTTGCTCTGAATGGTGCAGGAGAATAGCTAATTCCTAACATCACACTCATCTGAACTCTCAAATCAGTGCCAATCAGAAAGCTGTTAACTGATATACAAGATCTAACATATTTTAGGCCAAGGAGAGTAAATATGCATTGATGCTATGATGTATAGGAGATATTCAAATGTTGGTGTATGAAGAAAGTCTGTTGAAAGCACAGGTGCAGTATGTGTTAGGATGGACAGACGGTTTTCCAAACCTTCCCTATAATAAAGTATATGAAACCCATCTATACACACGAGATTCTTTATGAAGGAGACTTAAAAAGTAGACGCGTGTAAATTAATATCACGGAAGACGATTGTCAGCTGGAGATTTTTGCGCAGTGGCCGAAAGAACAGTCGCGCATTTTGCCAAACGACAGCGACGCACCCTTAAAGACGAGCACGACTATACCTCTGATATATCTGCGACGCGACAAATGAGAACGCTCCCGTTGTAACGAACCAAGCTGTGTACATTACAGCTTGCAGTGTAGGCAGCATCTTTGATTTATCATGGGAGCGTTCTAATTTGCCGCGTCGCTCGCAGCTCTGCAAGGGATCTCCCGGAGAGAGGCGTTTGACTGTATCCAAGTAAAAGCCGCAATGTATCCAGAATTTACTCACTTTATAGAAGATCATCTTTAAAGTGCCGTAGAAACCCATGATGATGATAATCCGGCGATGTTTTTACTGAGAGTCGATGAAGAATATATTTAAATGTATATGTTCGATAAGGACACTGTTAATCCCAGTTTCGACGGGGACATAGTCATCCACGGACCGATGCATATGGAGCTGAAGCCAAACAGAAGAATCCTGCGATCTGCCTGTCTGTCTCTGAGCGGACTGACTGAGCAAACAGAAGGAGAGTCGGGAGGGGAGGGGAAAGAGAGGGAAAGAGAGAGAGAGAGAGAGAGAGAAAGAAACCTTGCCCTCTATTCCGAGTATTCCCCTCTGACACTTACCACAAAAAGGACATTTGAATTTTCGTTAATACTATTTGTTTATTATTGTTTTATATGGTTTTAGTGTTTGGTTCATAAGAACTGTTTTCCAGTGTTTAATTATATATATATATATATACATAAATCCATGAATTAGATAAAGATAACGTATGTATAACATTTTGTATTATAATACAATATATATATATATAATATATATAACATATATATAATATAATATATTGTATTATAATACAAAATGTTATACATACGTTATCTTTATCTAATTCATGGATTTTTGTAGATTTTATCCATATCTTTTTTGGAAAGAAAAAAAGTTGGATCTATTTCTGTACATTATTTGGAAAATAGAAAATTAATTATGAGAAGAAATTAATTGCTGGCTCTCAGGAGAACACACTGGCAAGGGATCAGATTACAGATTTTCTGCTGATGAGGAAGTGAATGGTGCAGCCCAGTAAACAGGGTAATGAGTGTACATGAAATCAGAGGACAAAAGTAGAAGAGCCAGGGATTATATTCAACCGAAACTGGGTGGTGCACACCTTCCACTTGTTGCAGTTCCTGAGCCCGCCCCTCAGTCGCTGAAGACGACTGCCTGCCCCTCCTCGTGTTAGTTCCCGCAGAATGAGCAGGTGGTATTTGCCACTCAGGGTGATTTTGTGTGCAGACTGCATGATTAAAGATCACCAGAGGATCAAGTGAACCAGTGTTGTAAAAGAAGCATACAAAACGTGTTTAAATCCATTTCATATAATATTTAAAGAAATCTACACAGGAGAGTGCAATTTTATTTGAATTTATTTGTGCTTGTGTAAAGCCAATACCGGAACAACTGCTACATAAGCAACTGTCAAAAGCAAGCAGAAATAACTAGTTAAGAAAATGCATCGCTTTCTTACTAAAAAGCCATGTGACAAAAAGCTTCTTACAAATCAGACTGGCTGTAATGAATTGATGTGCATTCATAAAGATCTATTATGTTTTTGAACAAACCAGACAAAAGCTAGGTCAATTAAAAAAAGTTGATTACACATCAGCCCTATGCTATGTTCCTGTGACTCACTGAACATGCTGAGACTTGTCTCGCAGGCACATCCTGTAGCTTTACATCCTCATGCCAGAGAAATTCAGATATTAATTTTAGTGTACAACTAGAGTTATTTCTTGTATATTTAGTATGTGACTTTCCATTTCAAATGTTTTCTCATTTTTTTGTCTACCACAATGCAGTTTCAGTGACTCCTCTAATCTGAAAATCATTAGACAACAGCCATACTTGTTGCATAAACTGAGAGTGCAAAGTCACTGAAGCTTAAAAGCACACAAACAAAATTTTTATCAGGGCTTTTGTTCACAGGTAACAGACCATGTGATCCATCCTCCATCAGCACTGGGGCATAGAAAACTTATGTTGAACCACTCAGAAGTTTAACCTCATGCTTAACCTCAGCAAATCAGTGTACAACCATTTCATTACATTTATCTCCACAAAATGAGTTCAGATCAAACAAACAGGCAAGTGTGATGAAACCAAACAAATCTCACAGGATTGTGGTTGGTGTTAGGACGCTCATTAAAATCTAATTAAGACAAATGAAATGTGGGAGCACGTCAAGTAAGCATTAGCAAATGTAAACTGTGCCATTTGCTTGACATTCATTAGAAAGGAAGCAGACACAGGATTAAACAGCATCTACTTCAGAAACAATCAGCATGGCGTCAAAATATTCAAAACATATTGACTGCAAAGGGCTGGGTGCTCCAAATAACAACAAACTGAATGTAGGCTACAAGAAAAAGAAGAAAAAGAAAGAAAGAAACCACATTGTCAATTATTACCTAATCATGTCATCTACAACTCTAAGACACAGTAAAGCTATGAGAAATTAACTGAAAGACGTTTACTATTGGGTCATTTTAATAATTCAATTGTAGGTAAATTGGAGAGTAGCGGAACTAGAGAGTAAGCAAGCAGCTATAGGGGGCTGTTACAGCAATAAACTTGGCAACAAAGTCTCCAAATATCACCATTATGGAATAGCAGGGAATAATCTTAAGACAAACTTGGGGCATTATTTGTGAAACTTTATAACACTACTTTGTAATAATTGTATAAAATGTATGTTTTTGTAATGCAAAGCTTAACACAAATGGCCTTATATTTTGTTTAAATAAAACTGAAAATAAAGATGCACAGGTGTGGTACTAAGGGCCTCATTTCAGGCCACCTTAGTTGGTCTCTGTTAGAACATCACCATGGCAATGCCTAAACAAACCAAAATCTGCATGTATGTTGGGGGGGGGTCATGGGTCTGAGAGTTTGTGTGTATAAAGGTCTTTTGCTTGCTTCTGCAGACAAAACCCTCCTAAACTTTACACAGCAGATAGGAATGTGTGGCATGTGAGAAGGTCCTGCCTGTGTCTTTGAGCACCTCTGACCCTCCCCTTGTTCACAGTAGTGAACTAACCGATTCTTGTGAGAGGATTTCCATGTGACACTGCACAAAACAGGTGCTTTACTGGGAACACTTGGGCTTCAAAACCATTTTTTATCTCCCAATTTCACAAATGCTTTTCACAAAAGACATATGCTGTAGCAACAAGGCCTACAAGATACATGATAAACAACCTACAACAATGCTGCATTATTGTGAAAGTCAAGCAGCAGTTTCCAAGAAAATGATAGTAAATCATAAAAAAGATTCTAGCACGAAGGCAACTTCCAATACATTTTATTGAATGTAAATTACCAGATAGTGGTTGACCTACACAAAAATAAATAAATAAATAAAAGAAAAAAAAGATTAGAGGCCTCAGGCCATAGTAAAAAACTATTCAATGTGGTGAGCTTAACTTGTGAAGGCAAAATGCTAAAGCATCAGCCAAGCATTTGCAAACAAGTAAACATTGTGTACTTGCCCTTTTACAAAGGATTATGGAGGACACACAGCATCCTTCTCATAATTGGGCAACCGGTGCGAGACAAGTGAGAAAACATTCCGATCAGCCAGATGACATCTGGGTTAATGAATTTGCCTGTGGACTACCATGTCCCACCGAGCACAATGATGCCATCTGCTCCTGACCAGAGAATTTAGCCTCCAACTTCACAATAAGGCCCTGATCCATCACGTCTGATTGGGTCACAACGATTGATGTTCAGGCAGGATCACACACAGCTGCATTAATGATGAGATGGATTGTTACACGGAGACACTAAAGGGTCACTTGTCCAATTTACGAGTTGGATAAACAATAACAACGCTGGGTAAATTAAACCAGATGTGCGCAAAATCAATTAACCTGAAAAGGAGATTTGAATGCAAATGCAATGCAACTGATATTATTGTATGCATCCTGTAATCCTCTAACAGAAATCACAAATTGAAATTTCTCAATTTTTTCTGTTTAGTGTGCAAAATCAAAACAGATATTAAATTTAGTTACTGCAATCTGAAATTAAATACTGGGATAATGCATGCACATCTGTTCTTAAATGTATTCAAAATTATAAAATTGCACAAATTATGTAAAATGTACCATGGACCAAGCATACATGCCTGCTGACCCTTGCACACTGATGTGATCTTGTAAAATGACTGTCATAAATTTTCTTAGTAAACAGACTCGTGTGAGGTTTATCATGAAGTAAAATCTAAATAGGAATTTTTGCTTTCCAGTTAGAGAGAAGGGAAGGCCATTTTATAACAGGCCTGTAAGGCATTTTATGATAAACGTCAAAGGGCTGTTCCACATCTTAACAGTGAAACTGTAAAGATTTTAAAGGAAAAACCTTTTTTTATCTTGTAACTTATAACTTAAAACAGAAAGGAGATTACAGGTGATCCTTTAAAAACAGCAGGAAAGACGGCTACAAAAGGTGTCCAGGTGTTTTGTGCCTATATGAGAACTGTAATTTTACCCTGGCTGTAGTGGTAATGTTGGGTAATTAGTGGCTACTGCTTTATTTTTTCAGCTGTTGTTGGAAGTTAAAAGGTCTCCATGCTTCAATTTACGCAACACTATAACCGTTGTGGTTTTAGACCAGTTTCTCAGCATTCTTGGTTCCTCAACATTCTTTAGAACATTCTTTTAAAATGTTACGCCTTAGTCGGTGTGAAAGATTTAGATTCCACAAAACCCTAAGATGTGACAAAACAGTAAGCAGATATGATAACCCTATCCCTTCCTCTGATAGCTTAATGTGAACCATGACACGAGGGCACCGGTCAGTCGGTCCTGCACAACATGAAAGAGCTAACCATTAAAAACTCCACTTTTGACCCTGTGTGTTGCAATGAAGACAGGATTCTTCAAAGGTCCAGTGACCTTTAGCATAGCAGATTCCCATTAGGCTTGGGCGGTAATACGGTAATATAGTATACCGTGGGATCTAAAAATAGCAACAGTATCAGTTTCAATACCGTTATACCGTCATAAAAAACAATGCACTTATATAGGAGATAAGGGTTAAATATTAAATATAATTTATTTAATGCCTAAAAATGCGTATGCGTGGTTGTCATCACGTGACAGCGTGGAGGAGAAAGAGAGAGAGGGGAAAAGATGGCGAGTCGCGCACCAAGTGACCTGGTCTGAAAAAGAACACAACTTCTGCAGTTTGCCAGTATTTCGGGTTTCGACCGAACGAGAAGGGAGAAATGGTAAATACGGACGAGGCAATTTGCAAATTGTGCAACAAAAAGGTGACCGTGAGACTGGAAAGAAGTTTTTATTTAGGCCTATTGCTTTGCAATACTTTTTATAATATGGATGTTTATGTTAATTCAACTCTGGTTGACTGTTGTGGGTCTATTTGCACTTTTTTATAAGCTGCTCTTTGTTATTAAAAGTTGTTCAGGCGGTGTGATTTAATTTAATTGATTTGTGTGAGCGTCTCTGCACGAAAACTGTTCTGGATGTTTATGTTAATTTAATTCTGTTTGACTGTTGTATTTGCACTTTTTAATAAACTGCTATTTGTTGGTAATAAAAGTTGTTAATATTGTTGTGCATGTTTTTTTGTTATTGTTTCAGTATTAGTGTTTGGTATTCAGTTTCTGAACGGTTTAGGCACAAGCCAACAGTTTGGTGACGCTGTCTGAGCCTTACGTCATAATTTT
>JAZGTK010006576.1:0-20634 GCA_036877625.1 Ambastaia sidthimunki | reverse complement strand
AAAGGAAACGAGGACGCGAACTAGCCTGACGACACAAACACAAAGCAGTTGTGTCACCTTTAATAATGTTTTCTGAATAGCCTGTGAAAAAGGCAACAGTCAAAGAAAAGTCCAGCGACCTCCATTCTGGCCCTCTGCCCCACGGCCAACAACTAATGGAACAACAGAGGCAATGCAGAGCAAGAACGTGAGATGCACAACACAGAAGAAAAGATGCATCTTAGGCCTCAGGGCGACACTCTCTTCCTCCATCAAGAGTACTGACCTGAGGAAGATGAGGACGAAGAAATAACAAGAGCGGAGAAAAGAGCAGCCAGGGGTAGTTGTGATCATCCAATGAGGTCGACACTTGGTGTTGGTCAATGCTGAGAGCTCTGTTGCATTGTGGGAAGGACAGACCTCCAGGGGTGTCTGAGAAACATACACAGCTGAATTAAAAGCAGACCTGCAGTATTTTGGAAAGAAGACCAAAAAACAAAGACTAACTCACTCAAGACAAGGGCTGCGTCTCAACTCACATACTTCTGCTCTCATTAAAACTTAAAGAAAGTGTGTGTGGGAGGGGGCGCCGTGATAACATATGTTCTCCAACCAACAGTGTTTATTTCAGGAGATTCATTACAGAAAATGTGGTCTCACGAAGCAAAGCAACATGTCCAGACAAATTTAGAAGGTTCTAGAAAATCTATTTCCCTCAGTGCTCTTAAAACTGTCACACCAGTTGAGTCGCAGTGAAATATTAATTCAAGTTTCTGGTGACTTTACAGTATATACAGTAATTATGTTTTTCTCAGTCATTCAAAGCAAATGTGACATGTGCTCAACATACAGTAAATGGAAAGCAAATATCTGCGGTGGCATTTTTAGACTGAAACTCCGTGTTGTCTGTTTTTAATGAGCTCTGATCTGTTTACAGTCCAGTTTAGATTTGTATGATTCCATGTCTGAGCTCAGGAGACTTCCAGTAAACACAGAGATTAGATTGACCCGCTTTTATTAATGATTTAAGGTCTTCTGCCAATTGAATCTGTGGAATTCTGTTAGCTGGGTTTATAATTCATTTTCCTATGAATTATTTTTAGTCCCTTTTTTGAGCTTAACAGTCACTGGTTACAATCTACTGCTGTATTTAAAAACTGCTGTTTTTATTGGTCCAAATCTTTGCACAGGTATTGTGAGCATGAGAGTTTTGATATAGCTATAAATCCACTTGTGTGTGTGTCGGCAAAACAGACGTTTGCCATTCACACAGACTTTAGTTCACAAACATCACAACAGCTGGCCACTTTTTCATATAATCAGATATTTCTCATTTATATATATGTATATGCAGATATATAGATTTTTATTTATTTTTATTTTTGCCTGTATTATGACGGCAACGTAAATGTTACCATACAAACATTCTATAACCTTTAATCTTAATTTGTGAACAATAAAAGTCAACAGCAGGAGATGAGAAAAGATAGTTTAATTAGTGAAGCTGAACCTACACGTTTAACAAAGAGCCATAAACACTGATTAACAGTGACCCTGTAGATGCTGAACGGGTCATGAGTGAGTCCGGGTTAAACACTTAATGATACATAATTAAAGAGACAATAAAAGAATTCAAAAGAGCTCTTGTAAAGATAAACACATCGAACACCATAAACAACAACTTCATAAAGGACACCAGTTATACAAACACAACTAATGCATATGGATAATATAGGGAAATGCTACCTTAACAGATGGTAAAAGAGCAAGAAAGTTAGACTTTGTAAGATACTATAAGTGCAGAACAGTTTCAAAGTGAGTTTTTGAGATAATAAGGCAAATATTTAATAATTCAACCACAGTGAATTCTTTGCAGAATCACAAGACGACTTTCATTTACTTATCAAAATTCATTTACATATCAAAAATGCTTTTATTCTAAGTCACAAGTGTAATGTTTTAAAAACATTACAGAAATAAAAAAGTTAATAACCTCAATGTAACGTCAAAAATCTCATGTTCCTGGAATTTTCTAAATAGCATGTTTAAATTTATGTTACTTAATAAATGTGACAAAATTGTTCTTACAACCTGAAACTGTCGATGTCCTTCTACCTTTATAGACTGCCTGAGAACAAAGCTACAGTTTAACTGCAGAAAACAAAGCCTTCACTTCACTCATATCACAGTGAACTCTTTTAAATGACTCACTTAACAAACAGGAAGCAATTATGAATGATAAGTGACAGAGCTGAAGTGACTGTAGCGTGTGTCTTCATTCTCCAGTCACTCACACTAACAATCAGAGATGCGGAGGTGACAGTTAATCAGGGTCAGTGATTAGAGTTTATACGTGTGTGTCAGGGGCTGCCGACTCACGCCTCAGTTCACCGGCGCCTGATGTCGCCTCATCTCTGCGTTCAGCTCCTGTTAGCTAACTTGTCAGTCAACTCGACAGCTGATCTCTCATCAAATTGCTTTGCATGATTGCCAAGTGTGTGCAGGACTTTGTTTCTCCCTGGAGTGTGTATTTGTATGTGTGTGTCTCATGATCGGCCCTGACATATGTACTTAATAACCTGTCTGGTTAACATGCGCCCCCAGCTAACCAGACAGGTTAGGTTGTAAGAACATTTCTCTAATGTTTCCATTAAGTAACAAAATGTTTTAAAAATGTTATTTTGAAAGTTCATTTAAAGAAACATTCAAAGAAACATTTAAAACATCAGATTTTATTGTTGGGTTACAAGAACATTGTTCAAACATTTTACATTTAATGTTCCACTTTTTTTGATAATTTTGAGAGAACGTTAGCCAATGTTCTGAAAACATTCCCTGTTACTTGGCCTCTTACCTCACCGCATAGGAATTTGAATGGTTGAGTGTGTTTAGATTGGACTACAGTCAGACACACAGTAACACAATGTGACACAATCTAGACGTAAAAGGACACAATGGAGACCAGACAGACAAGCGAAGAGTGTAAATTCAATACAGTTGTGATTGTCTGGACACAACCTATTTTAAATGTAATAGGGGTCTCCACACTGACACACGGTAAATGCCCTTGACATTTGGACAGCGAGTGTGACAGGATTTAAAGAAGCTGAAGTCAGGATAAAAATATATAACGAGTGAAGCATCACTTTTGACGTCTGAAATGTGAACAAACCTTTTTACACACACACACACACAGATCTCCTCTGATAAATAGCTGATTTGTGGTCTTGTGGAACATCAGTGAAGACATTGTGGTGAGGTGATGAGAAACCTAATGACTGTTTGATGGACCTCCAGACACCTGCTGCTTCATTCCGACTGTAATGACACGATGAATGTTAATATCTGAGGAGTTTGTCCACACACACAGTGTCAGTCTCAAAACGACCGATCAAAACATTTCATGATGATGTCATGAGCTGATGTCATCAACAACAGCGGAATGTAAAACACAATAATTGTGACTTCATTTGAATTACAACATGCTGTGTGATAACAGATATGACAAAAACTGCAAGATATGGTCCACCAATGTTTAAAGAAGATAAAAAAAATTAAAATTTCTAAAATACAAAAAATCTAAACAATTACCTTATAATCAACTAAAATGTTTTTGTAACTTTTATGCCATTACAGTCATAATTGTTCATGTAAAGTTAAACACAAAACAAGAAACAATTAAGAAATGCCAATTGATATTTATAATCAGTATTTTTGAAGAATACTGGTGTGGATTAAACGCAGGTAAAACCGGCAGCTTCGCCCCATGTGTATGATGTCTGGGGGGGTGATGCCCCACCAGGGGCCTGAATGGCCCTCAGACGCCCTGTAAAAATTCTGCCTCAGCAAGATTAAAAATAAAAAATGTGCTGACTCAAATCTTTTAAAGCACTGGAAGGATATAGTCATGTTTGTAAATGAGTGCATGAACACAGACATGCAGGGCAGTAATCCCTGATTTGTGTCCATTCTAGTCCACAGCGAGACCCTGCGACGCTGCAGCCCACCGCTGCGGATTACTGGAGCTCATTAAACACACAGATGAATTATTGAAATGGTCCGCGGGCCTTTCGCTTCCATCCAAATTGAAGACAAAGGGATCCGGACGTGAATTCTTTATCAGAGCCGGACAGACGTCTGCACACTGCCACTCCTGCCCACAACATCGGCCCCTCCAAAGCTCCAAGATTAAATGGTTTATTGACTGATGGGGGCTTCAAAGCCAACAGGCTTACATGTGAACTCACCTTCAGATATTGCTGTCACTGTTTTAGTGCACAGGAATCAGGATGGGCCATATTTGTTATTTGTGTGGCATTGTGGAGAAAGGGCCCTTGGTTTTGGATGCTAAACTTGAAGGTCTGTAATGCCTGGAGAATTATCTGTGTTAGGGGTGAGAGTCAGATCAGGCCAGTCGTCAGTATATCTACAATATATATGTAATCTTAATGAGTAGATATTCTATATGGTAACACACAATCTAAATGCATGTTAGCATCTAAGCTAAGCTGTAATGTCTATAGCATTGGACGGGTGTAAATACACAATGTCACTTATAAGTTAAATAACATTCCTCTAACCAAACAGTAATGTTAATACAGCGTCTAAAAGTTATATTAACGTTCCT
The DNA here is from genome assembly GCA_036877625.1 of Ambastaia sidthimunki. Lineage (NCBI taxonomy): Eukaryota > Metazoa > Chordata > Actinopteri > Cypriniformes > Botiidae > Ambastaia > Ambastaia sidthimunki. The sequence continues at coordinate 16,028 of JAZGTK010006576.1, read as the reverse complement.
AGAACTTTCAAAATAACATGTTTTACTTTTTTGTTACTTAATGGAAATGTTAGGGAAACGTTCTCAGAACTAGAAATTGGTAGCTGGGCAGACAGTTTCGATCATTCAGAAGGATCCAGATTTTCTGTTTATCTGGTTCTTGCACCTGGGCCCTGCCGTTCCCCTGCATCCCCCCACGGTACATTCAAGCCCTTGTCAACATTCCCAGCCCACATTCCCTGTGACGGTAAATTAAATAGGTTATTGACTGACCAATAAGTTGGCAATGAGTGGGCTTGAATTCACGCTCACTGCCTCCCTGACCCAACCTGACCCAACCTCACCACACCAGAAACCAAAACCCAATAAATGCTGATCATTGGAACCACTTCCATGTACACGTATTATTTGCTTTTAATTTGTATTGACATAAATCCTGTTGCTTTTGATGGATGGTCACTGGCAGGTGAAACAACATGTGCACTTAACAAAAGACAAATTCTCTTTTGCTCAAGGTCTTTGAATCACTTGTGTTTACAGCTGGTGCTCATTATACTCTTAAGCTAAGCAACATGGCTGAAAATAAAATGCTCAAACACAAACAGTTGCACTTCCTGAACTCCTTAAACTACCGATTTAATTAAACACACAGTTTAATCTAACTTAACAGAAACATTAGGAAAACGTTCTTACAACCTAAAATTGTTAGCTCACAGACCACATATGTTTCTCTGAGGTCCTGCTACTGAATCTGGGACGTGGGACATATACGTGCAATTTTTTCTACTGTGAAGAAAACGCAAAGTTTTTTTAAGTTTTCTTAAGTTTTACACTGTAAAAATGATGTGATCAATAAGTCATGATAAGAAATGTTCAAAATGACTTTAACTTATCAAAATGAGTTTTTGATTAAGCAATATAATCTGTTTAATAAGTTTAAACATCTCTACACCAGTCAAACATACAATAGGGCAGCAAAACTGTTTAAAGGTGGGTAGGGTAAGTTCTGCTAATGTTGAAAAAAACACATTTTCTACAGTAACATTGATATCATATTAACGTGGACATCATATGGGCTGTTTATTATCACATCTGCTGAAGAACGTGAGCATGTGTTCAGGTTTGGAATATGTTGAAGGTCACTTTTACTTCCTCTGACTTTGATTCTCTCAACTTTTCAATTCCTCCATTTCGTTCCACCTTCAAACAAACAACGTTCAGTCAAAGAGCAGCCGGCAGAAGCCAACGGCTTTCAGAGCATTTCAGTGTTTCTCCTCCAGCTGCCGCTTTTTGTATTTGCTTTTAATTTGTATCGATCCCTTTCTCAGTCTTCCATTTGACTGATGTCAAAGGCCTCTGAGAGCATTACAATATACAATGTTTTCTCTCCGCTCTTATCAGACGGGGAAATGAAAAGCAAACGGCACTTTTGTGCCGGGACGTGCAGCTGCCCGAACGGACGGGGCTTTGAAACGAGTGGCCGAAATTGAAAAGGTCACGAGTTCACATCCCCGGACAATGACAGCCGTCTCCTTCCTGCTCCGACTGAGCCCACGAGGAGATTAAACGCATCAGCGAGATAAGCCGGCGAATCGGCCGCCGTGGTTTTGGTGGCAGTCAACCGCCTGATGGAAAAGCAAATCGCTGCTGTCTGAAAAAAAAAAGACTGACAGAGGGCTTGTGATTGGTCAAATCACTCTCTGCTGACCTTGGGCTGTTCTCTTCCCACCAGACACTGTTGTCTTGTTTTGAGGGAGGAAGGCCTGAATCAGACCAAACAAATCAATACACGAGCAACATCAGGATCAGTGGACGTGATTAGCCGTGATATGATAACAGACTTCACTGTCTACTGGGCTCTGGCTCTCATAAGCATAAGATATCTCCTCAGATGCATCCATGCAATAAAAGTTAAGCCGGCTGGAAGCTCTTTTGACTTTATATTTGAAGTTTAAAAGAAATGTTATTAAAAATTTTCCATGTGCACTTTCAGTTTTCTGACTAATACGGTTGCCGTGCAAGTAGATGCTGACTGGTTGACAGGTGGACAAAGAGTTTCCGCCCACTTTTAAAGAGGCCTGGACACTTTAAAACTACTAATGTAAAATTATTTTATTGTAAAGTATTACAGTAAACAATGTTTAGGAAGACTGACACGATTTATGCTTCAACAGAATGAGCAGTCGTGGCTAAACTCTTTCCTGGAATTTTTGTTTCCATGGAAACAGTGACTTTCCTAATGGATCTCTTTTTAGGATTGTAGGTAGTGTAATTGTACACTGGAAATTCATCAATTAAACATGTTTTTTTCCTCTCATTGTAGGTCTGTCAATGTTAAAAATCAATCTGTGTACAAAGGGACATGATTTTTACGTCTATAACCAGACTGCTGTATTCAGAGAATTCAATGTTTAACAGTATTAAATACTCTTTGATAATTCATAAATCTGAGAATGAATTTTTTTTTAAACAAAATCAATGTCTCCTCTAACATTAACCTGTTATCTGCAAGTGAAATTCCATCTCGTACTTGATTCATATTAGACATTTTAAATATTTATGAGAAAACACAATAGTTTGAGCATTGTTATTCATAAATGATCAAATTCCACAAGCATCAAGTTGTTAATCTCATCTCTTGGTTTTCAATTACATCTTTGAAAAGGATTTTAATACATTTAATATGTGTTCCAGACGTGAGGAAGATGTATTTGTGTACAGAGACTGGCAAAGCTTCAATCATACAGGTCATTATTTATTAAAGACTCTGTCTGCTTAAACTCCCACATGATATCAACCTTCATTATTGACCTCAACACTTCTCTCTCTCTCACACACACACACACACACTTAACATTTCATGCTGTGCAGAGCAGCCGATGCCAGACTCAAGCTACCAGACAGACCCAAACTGATAGATAAACCAGCACACAAAAGCTTCTCACACTGTGAGGTGCAGTTGAATCTGTGAACAGATGGACACACACACACACGCACAATATGAAACATACACAAACACCTCAGGAGAGACGCCTGTGTGTGTTTAAAACCCAAAAGAGACAGCCAGAGAGAAAAAGCAACATGAAAAGGAGAAAAACAAAATCCCTCTACATTTAGATCTCTCACAAAAGAATGTTTTTTAAAATTCAACCCCTGGTGAGTTGCTTTCCTCGCTCCGTCCCGGCCCGTGCCGATGGCTCTGTCAGCTGTCCGGCTCTCTGCTCGCCTCAATGCTGGAATTAGCCAGTTCAGATGACAGGACTGCCCCGGAGGCCTGCAGAAAAGGCCCAGTGTTCCTGCACTTTCAAAGGACTGTGGACCGGGCGGCCACTGGCTGTCAGAGGGAGAAGGTGGGTGTGCGGTGGGGAGATAACCTGCTCCGGACGGCCCTTCCTGGCCCCTCTGACAGGCTTATTAATGTGAACCTGCTGAGGGAGAGCTCTCTATCAACCAGAGAGATCTAAAGGAAAAGGAAAGAGAAAAAAAACAACCTTATCACCAGGACACTGGGGATTAAAGTCTGGTCTCCTCTGATAAATTAATTATTCCCTCTTATCTGTCACTTTCCCAAGCTGTCAGGCGAAGCTAAAGCAACAGACCACAGGTAGAAATGCCAGCGACAGAAAAACGTATGTCAAATTTATCCAAGTCACCTTTAATACATTCACATTTCTGCATTTGGTAACACTTTTACCCAGAGCAACTTACAGAGTATTCAAGCTATACCAGCATGTGCTCCCTGGGAATCGAACCTGCAACCTTTTGCCCTGTAACGCAATGCTCTACCAGTTGAGCTACAGGAACATTTATAAACACAATTTTTCACAGCACACTTTCAAATGTCACACAGTACCCAATGATATGGAGTTCATAATAGTTTAGCCATTTTAAGTGAGTTACCAAAACATTTATCATTAAATTTAATCCAGAGTGTGATTAATATTCATTAAAATCTATAATACTATATATTTTATGTAAATGCACATGGGTATAAATGTATTCATATAAAATACATATTATTATAGCTTTTAATCAGGGATTATAAAAATATAAATATTTGGTCATGTATATTAAATTTTTTTTTTCAATGTACAAACTGTAAAGTATTCCTGTAGCTCAATGGGTAGAGCATTGTGTCAGCAGCACAAAGGTTGTGGGTTCGATTCCCAGGGACCACAAACATACTGATCAAATGTCACCACAAGTGACTTTGGATAAAAGCGTCTGTCAAAACGCATCAAATGTAAATGCACGAGTTCAGGAAGCTCACAGGAAGTGACTGTCTCATAACTCATTTCAGATGGTTCATACTGCTGCTGAATATTCAATGTGAGCATTTCCATCTGAGAAGACTGAATCTGGCAGTAAACAAACACATCGGGAGGCACAAAAATACATTCAAATCACCTCACACCAATGAAGTCTCCATCACATAAAGCCACAAATGTTCATCCGATCCCCAGAGTTTCACTACAGCGTGTGCTGGGAAAGCAACGGAGAGCCATTCACTCCTGAACAATAACAGAGCACAGATAGCCCTCCTTTAATTCACACAAACGATCTGAATTATTAAACAGAGCCTTTCATTGTGTGCTATTGACTGTTGAAGATAATTCTCCCGGCTGGATTTTACTGGAAGAATCAAACCCCAGAGATCCCGTCAGAATAAAACAGAAATTGCAGCGTATTTTACAATATAAGACTTATTTTCCATCATTATGTTGTTTTTTGCTCAGTATAATGCAGCTTTTCTTAATTACCCGTATTTTTCGGGCTATTTTTTTGACTGGGTCAGCTCAATTTACAGTTTTCTCCATCAAACTACATAAACTACAAAGGTAATTAAAATTGAAATTGAAAGAAGTTTCTTTCTTTCTTAAGGTCGGTCCACAAATTACCACAGGTTCTAAATTCTAATTGCACTAATTGCTTGAAAAAAATGCTCAAATACTGTCCACAAAAAGCAAAATTGCAAATGAAATCTCTTTGTAATCTCATTTTTTCCCCAGATAGAAATGAGATTAGCTGAAGAGCAAATTCAGACAGTATCTTCACACGTGTCTCAAGTGTTTCAGAAGAGATCTCAACAATAAAAGTTCCTATAAAGTTGTCAAAATGTTCTTGCAGTAATGTTAGTAGAACATTTTAATCTAATCTATCATACATCACATTCGTGGAACGTTTTAAAAATGTAGATTCTACGTTACGTGGATGTCTTGACTATCTCAGATGTTTGTATGTTGATGTGATGCTGAGGACTTATTAGGAAACATCTCAGTGGGGCAGTTTATCTCAATTCCCCCCTCACCACTGGGGCATTTGGCAGTGGAACATCTGAGGTCTGGCACGAGAGGAACATCAGACCTGCTGCAGAAACGGCTGAGCGAAGCATGAAGTGAATACTAATGTTTCTCATGTTTCATTAGACCCTCCATCCATCCATCCATCCGTCCTCAGCTGAGACAAAACCTTCAGTTCCTGACATGTAATGAGAGGCAGAGCCAGATCAATGCCTGAATGGGGGTTTGGGAACTGGAGAAAGCTAATATTTGACAGTGCTCCACTGAGACATCATTATTAAAATGCCTCAGCTGGGTGAGGGGGGTGTGGGGGGCACGAGCGCTCTGCAGACACTGTGCCAGCTCTGAAGCTGTTTGTGTGTGATACTCCATCGCTTTGTATGTTTCCTCTCATCGTCTGCCATGACACTCAGTGTAACAGACATCATGAAAGCCTGTGCAGAAAGACAACACAAGGTCAACATTTAAACAACAAAAGCACTTTTACTACTGCATGATTCTTTTGTTAATACGCCTATAGTATCAAAGAAACCTTTTGAAAACATCTCTTTAATACATCCTGAAAAAACCTTCCTGTGCATGTAACACTTTCAGGAGATCAAAACTCAAGACGTTTGCTCGTTTGAACTCAAAAATGCAAGTCAGGCGACAAAATAACAGAATTAAACAAAAATTCAGCATCTTTCTTTTGATGTCCACTCTGCTTGCATACACAAATGTAATAAATAAATAAAAGTTCAAAATAAGTTATAATATTTCTAACATTTTTATTTTTTATCCAAAGCAACTCACAAAGAGAGAAAGCATTTAACATTTTGTCCTAAGAACCAACAAGTCAAGTCTACAAAGCTACATTTACAAGTACCAATAGTTCAGGGGGTATTTGTAATTATAAAACAACAGTTTAACAGCCCTAGAGTCACTTCCCTACTCAGTGTAAAAAGACAATATATGAAAGATAGGAATTATGGGTACTGTTAATTCCTGTATAAAACTTTTATAAAACTATAAACTTGCAATTATCCCGTGCCATTACCGTTATATTTCATGACATCACAACCTGCTGTGCTTCGAAACCCAATTGACTGTAAATACAGTAAAGTTACAGGAATATACTGTAAATAAATAAGTAAATGAAACCAGTGACATTTACAGCAAGTGTTATATGACAACAACCTTTGCTTGTGCTTATTTTGTGTTTTTAAACCTGTTTTGCTAAGTCCTGTTCATATCACCCCTTTTTACCCAACAGCTGTAAAAGTGCTTACAGTTGAAATGTTTTGATAGAGCTCTCCTCGGTCCCCTTGTAACTCTTCAGAGCAGGTCCACCCTGGTGTGCCGTTTGACAGGGTGGCAGAATGAAGGCTTCTCCATGAGGTTCCCCCCGCCTGGATGGAGAGACACGATTTAAATAAATTTAATGAGTGCTAGAATCCATTAATGTCAGGGGCCCGACCCGGGCCAGATGGAGGCCCGGGCATTTGAAGCTCTGTTACATTAACAAGCGCTAAACTGCTGGCTGGAAAGGCCACGTCTGATGAACTGCAAGATGCTGGAAAAAAAGAGTGCAGAAGATGGCCGTGAGTTCTCTAAAGGTCAGGGTGATACACGCACTGAAGTGCCGGTTCATGTTAACCAAACTCTGCGGCAGAAACACCTCCACAGACTAATTTCACTCTCTGGGCTACACTAAACCCAACACTGCTGTCAGTCTGAGACAGTTCTCATGAATAAGGTACAAAACTTGTTTTTCTTTTAACAAACGTTCAGTAAAAGGAGGTGGTTAACCATCAGAAAACACGTTGAGAGTTTTGCAAACCTGTTAGCATAATTTTGGTCTAAATGCAGCTTAAAACTCAGATTTGTGTGATTTTGTTATTTTCCAGCAATAAACATTGAATAAAAATCAAATTTAACCAAATGTATACAATCATTTACATTGTTTAAAAAGCATAACTATACCATAATAAGTAATAGAATTACGATGTTGTATTTTATTAAATATTAAACCGTTTTCTAAATGATCATGGGAACATGGAGGGGGTTTAAAAATGATAATAGGATGGTGTCCCATATTTGTGGAAAATGTCTCCCCCCTTGACAACACAGAGTTTAGTTTTCCACTATTTTCTATTCCACTAACTTGTTTCTAACTTGTTTGGTCACTATTATGTCCATGACACAATCTACAACAGGAAGTCATAACAAACTTATGAATCAGCATTACAAAAACTGCTTTACAGTAACATCATCCATGTAATATCCACTGCTCTTGGTTAGCAGCTAACTGCCCTTCAAAATCACCATCCGCTTTATTGTTCAGTCCTCTAATTAAATAAGAAATTGTCCATATATCCATATATAATTACTTTCTACTTTCCAATCAGACTTCTGGCATTCAGGAACAAATGAAAAAACCGTGGCCACACATTTGGGGGGGAAACGGACAGGCCATCGTCCTCTGATAAATTCCTGAAGAGGACAGAGACTCACTCCACACTGGAATAGGTCAGAGGGGCTAAACTACACGGTGAATAATTTAAGATTCTATTAACATTTAAATTTGACATTAATTTGACATGGCGGCTGGAGAGACGTGACGCTAGCGTGGAGGTGCGAGTGAAAATATCTGCTATGCTAATTGTGCAGATGGCTGTTCTGTTTAAATTCTGGATTGTTTGGTGAGGTTGAAAAATAACTGAAACTGTTATTAGGATTCAGTCCATCCACACAGTGTTTTTTAAACATCAGACTTTCATGATTCTTTACAAAAGAGATTTGAACGCATGCTTAAGAGATATTTCAGAAACATGTTTTGTTATGCTGATTGAAAGTCTTCTTCTGTGGAAGGCAAAGGACCATAAAATGTTTGTCCAATCATTGCATTTGTTTCAATGCAATGATAGGACGTCCCACTTGCCTGTCAAACTATGTATTTGCATACCTCTGTATATTTTTAGAGGAGGTGTGGTTTGGAGAACCTTTTGAAGGGCAAAAATGCTGTCAAAGCTAGCTTGCTATTGTTTGCATCTCCAAAATATCTTCTCTCCCTTTAAATAGGCATGAAAAAGCATGTTAAAAAAGTCATTGAAAAAACATTTAAATACTCATTATACCCAAATTTTACCTGCAAACAGAACGGTGTGTCATTTACAATCAAGATGAAACTTCAGCAAATTATATAAAATGTGTAAATATATTATTTTAGTGTATTCAGCATACATAAACTGCTAGCTATGTAAGTACCCTTAGCAAAAGAAAGTATTCTGTCATTTTAGTTCAGAAATGTTTACAGACTGTCTTGATCCAAAATGCTACAATATCTAACACAGCACTTAACAGCTAAAGTGCAGAGAAAAGTTTTTTTTTATTCTAAAAGCCCAAAGGGCCAAAAGCTCTCAAAGTTGAAGAAACGTTTAAATGTTTTTAGCAACAGATCTGTAATATACCTTGACAGTCTGAAGCCGTTTTATTTCATTGCTTTTTATATAACCCAGTGACCTTTCCTTCTGTGGTAGACACAAACTCGCCCTGAATTCACAAAATAGGACAAAGCCCACCTAAACCCATCAAACAGCAAACCATGATAAATCCAGGCAGTAGGTCCCCCCCCCCCACCAATTGACTTCACCTTTGTTACCTGGGCTGAGTAGTGCTGGCAATAACCTTTAGTATTCTGGCAGGTGGGCCGTCCCCTCTGACAAGTAAAGAGGGTTATCCTGTTGGGATGAGCAGAGTTCATGGATCAATTGCCCCCAGACGTCCACTGACCAACAGGATGTCAAAGATAAGGGTTGAGGGACGGGACTCCTGGTCAGCCTGTCAGTGCTGGGGTCTTTAATCAGGGGACCCGCCGCAGTACAGGGGTCACTCACCTCCGGGGTGAAAAGTTCACTGTAGATGCTGGAGGTGTTTAGCACTGTCATGCTGTTATTTCTGAAGAGAGAGACACAACATTTTACATGTTAGTGTAAAATCTACACAACTCCACGCAGAGATCTGTGTGTTTTAAAGACATTGCCACAGTTTTTCTAGTTTTTGTCTGTCTCAGTGGTTTCTGTTTCTTCATGTAGTCCCAGACAGACCTGATGATGGTGAGATCAGATCTCTGAATGGAGCACCGGTTTTTGTCAGACTCTTTGTGCTTACAAAAACTGATATTTTCACCTGCCACACTACAGCAAAAGACATAAATAACTGCTTAAAACCAGTTCTGGGGGTGAACATATCTTTCCTCATTGACACACACACACACGAATGAAATAACCAGGAATAAACAACTAGAAGCAGAAACTATTACAGAAAACTCCAGTGAAAGAACAGAGCGTGTGAAAATGTCTTGCCGACAGTCATGTTGCTTTCAGCTGCATTTTTCTCATCCTGATCTGTCCAGATGTCTTCCCTCTTCAGGGTACAAAAGTTTGATTCAAGCCCCAGTTCTGCTCAGACTCAGAGGACACACACATACACACAATGCTAATGCCAGGTGGCATCCAGTTACTTTAGCACTGCCCAGAGACACACATAAGCAGGTGGCATTTAATTTCAGGCCAGAGAAAAGAGCAGAGAAACCTGGTCCAGACCAGAGGTGAGGTGAGAAAGTTGAGGAGAACTGATGTAAAGGCCATTGTGACTATTATAATCAGGGTTCCCAACCTTCTCTGTCTGCAGAACCCTAATGACATCATTCATTTACAGAAGATACCCCTTCACATTTCACAATATCTTACCATGTTCATATATATAAATATAATGTAAAGTTATACTTTACAAAAGTTTCCATTATTGGAAATTTGTTCCCTTTAACACCCAACAAAACTAACAAAAAAGAACAACGAACAATTGTATTTGCATTAACTATCATGTTATGAAAATACTCTGATTATTGTTAGTTACTGTTATTGTAGCTAATGCATTAACTGGTGTAAATATTGAAATTTTTTGTAAAGTTCCTAGAACATTAAAAATAAAAGATTTAACATTTGTGTTACTTGAAAACGTTGGGGAAACGTTCTTACAACCTAAAATTATAAGATGGTAGGAAGTGTGATATTCACATAAACAGCGACTAAGGTTTCAGTGAGTAAATTTTATGACAGTCAGATGATTTTGGCTGAACTGTTCCTTTAAGTGTCCAAATATTTTTGAGGGGTTGCTGTACATAAAATATATTTAATTTACTGGATGAGCCGTCTTGTCTGAGAGAACATTCCGGCATTCCAGAACAAAGCCAGTGAAGTGAAGGGCAGTTCCCTGCCAAGAGCAGCCAGCCATTTATTTGATGAACTGCTTCAGTCCATTTTCAGCACCGAGCTGTACAGCATAATAACAAAATGATCTAAAGAGCCAATCAGAGGCCAGATTGCTTTATACTTTATGTGCTTGTCTTTACATATTCAAGTGAATCCAAACTGTCATTTCCAGTTGAAATTAGATCTGACAGCTCAAACTATAATTCATTGTTATGATTTATGATTTGTTCATAGGATTGCAGCTTTTACAACATTGCAAATGCGTGACCTTTGACCTACACATCTCATCAAGACAGTAATACACCCAGATGAAAATGTGACAGGCAGAAAAGATGAACATTCGCTGTATTGACAAGCTGTTATTTTGAAACTCTACAAACCGAATGACATCGTTGATGACCTGCACACAAGCTCTGACGAAGCGGATGACACGATGGATGGACATCAGAGTGACATCAGCGTCCGGAGAGACGATACAGCGATGACAACAGACTCGATATAATTACAGGCATTGTTGCAGTCATAACATTCAGAAAACACCCACAGGCCTTCGCCAGACTCATCAGAACCGAACAGCTACTGGTTTAGATGACAGGATAATTTCCAGTCATGTGTAAAATAAGATCATTCTAAATAGTCTAAAATTCAAACAACATGACTCAAGGAAAGAGGTTAGACACAGAAAATTAAAGAATATTTGGAAAACTAGATACAAATAGCTCAAGGAAAATATGGTATTATTGTGGAAATTATTGTGAAATTAAAGTGACATTTCTGTAAGAGAGCTTCAACTGACTTTCATATTCTAAACACACATCCTGTTGCCTTGACAACTATCAAAACAATAAAAATACAAAGCAGAAAAATGTATAATCATCTTTGGGCTTCTTCTCTATGAAGTAACTTCTGACAGTTCGAGCAAGAACTCCAATATCTACAGCACATCTGATGTAACATTGTATTAAATGGTGGATGAAAACACACTGTGGAGTGTGCTAAAATTCTTTATGGGTGTAATACAGATTTTATGTTGCTCCAAAGAGCAATGAATGCCACCCTAAACTACAGCGATGGGATCTGCAAACTGTCAACTGGAAAACATACACAGTGCAGGAAGCCTCAGGCAGGAAACTTCAGATGGGTTAGTGCATGGAACTGCTGACAAAACTGAAGACACTTTGCTAGAGTAGTTTGACCTCAAGCACACACTGCCACCAGAAAGAAAGTTTTAGTTTTAAACATTTCTTTCCAAACATTGATTTCTAAGGGTGCTTCCATGCTAAAGTTTTTGGAAGTGACTCAAACACAAACCAGTTTAATGCAGGGGCTTGGCTGGTAAGTGCAGCAGTTACTAACAATTTTAGGGTGTAAGAACGTTTCCATTAAATAGCCAAAACATTACAAATGTTATTTTGAAAGTTCTGACTTGGAATTTGGAATATAAACGAAGTGTGAAAATCACTTACAGTATGAGAAAAAACTAGGTAGAGAGTTTCAAATAACAACTGCAACGGAATCAAACACTTTTAAAGTTTGAATACTCACCCCATGTATATTTTGCTGTCATAATGACAGAACGTGAACAGAAACTATACTGACATGGCGATCAATCAGTCGGAAGAGCTGCATTTCAGAGCGATCGCTGTCAACCACCCACACAATTCAAGCTGAAAGCTCATATCAATCAAACAGCAGAAAGCCGCCGGGAAATAAGCCATTAGATCTTGGTTCTATATGTACACTGTACGCAAGGAACTCTGATACTCTGGGAAAACTATTCGTTAGCGGTTCCATTCATCATAATGGCAGTTCTTGGCAAGCACACAGCTGCCATCTTTGGTCTGGACGATCAGTTCTGTGCACAGAAGTTTTTGAGCCAATCAGTTGAGTCATGTGATGTCATAATGATGCTGATGACATCACAGGAACGCACAACGCTCCAAACCATTTCACACTTTAACAAGAAATAAAACGCTATTTAGTATAGCTCAGTAAATAAGTGGAATTTGAATATTTCTATGTTTGAATTCGTAGCTACTTTTAAATGCAACCAAAACAGAAAGATGTTTGTAGCTACAGTATCTAGCTGTAGCTAACAGTACCACACACTGAACCATTGACCTCACTGATTAAAAAAGACATTTCATATAAATGACTGTCACTTTGCAGTACAAATATTTGTACGCTAAAACGTAATTAAAGTAACCATTTGTGCCTCATCCGTTTAAAATTTGAACAAAGTAAATGTTCAAATGTTAACATTGTAGACTACGACCGTATCAACCTTAAATTCTGACTGTCACTAATGACAGAGAAGGTGTTTATCCTGCCATTTCTAAAGAGCTCACGTCATTTTCTAATTTGCATTGCTTAATGAACTATCCACTTGAAATGATGTTGTGATTGACTCAGCGGAGATGGAGAGAGACAGAGAGAGAGAGACCACTGAAAAGACAATCAATGATAAAATCTCTAAATGCTCTTACTGGCCTGGAACGCCAGATCTGCCCGTTCAGACCTTGAGGAAAGTGGGCGGAGTCACGTGTTGTTTATTAACTTTGTGTAGGAAAATGGAGCTATAAAAACATCTTCAGTAATTACCAGAGAGAATTAGACCTTCATCTACTCAAATAATCACAGTCAAACAGACACCACACAATCAACTGTTCTGACAGAATGATCCGGACCACAGAAATGAATGTTTCCGCTGTTCCTGGGACACATCATTGAGCAATTTGTTGGATCTTGGCAACATTTTCCAGTGAGGGACAGCCAATGAGGAAAATGACACTTTTAACTACTTTAGATTATGAATAGCTACCAGAAGACACAGTTTTCAAGTAACACCAATACAAAAAAAGTCAAACCTTAACCTTAAAAACAAATGCCACGCTTGCTTAAACCCTCTAAACACGAAGCTGTTTGATGACACACACTTTTCTTCTCACACAGGTGATAATCTGGCGACTGAGGTGATGAAATACACGCTGGTTAAACAGGCCACCGTAAAACAGAGGGTGTGACATTTACAAGCTATTTACAGAGACTGTCGAATCTATCTATTATTAACGTATAACCTATTGAATAATTCACAATATAGAATACCATGAGGGAATTGTTTATGCTTTGTAATGTGTAAACCTCCACTGATGAATAAATCGCATTTGTTCTTGCAGGTGTGTGGCATGCTGGGACCTGCAATTATGCCAAAACAAGGGTATTCAAAACAAACATAATTACTCACAGTGTTCTGCATGCATCCTTCTTACCTGCAGAGACGTCACAATACAACCACACACCCACAGCCCAGATTAATTCACTTTAATTCACCAGCTAATTCAATTTGTCAGAACAGGCCGCACTATTTTCCATCTCTGCGGCTACAAATTCAGAAAAGCAAACCCTGCGACAGATTTCTGTCTGGAGAGCGTCTCAAAATATGCAGGAATTCTTTTCTGGAGGTCAAGGAAGGTAATGACCGGTGCAGACGCAGACACAGATGGTTAAATATGCATGCGTCTGCAAAATCAGCCTCATGAAAGACACGCTCTCGAACCTTCAGCTAAATGAGCAGGTCAAATGAGACACTTCTCCTGTCATTGAGGTTAATCACTTTGAGAGCAATTAGACAGGGAGTTAGATCCCAGCTAGCAATGTTAGGTTGTGAGAACGTTTCCATAATGTTTCCATCAAGTAACAAAAACAGTAAAAATGTGATTTTGAAACTTGTTTTTTAGACATTTTAGACATTGTTTTAACATTATTGTTTGGTTACAAGAACGTTATTTCATTATGTTTTCCACTAACAATAACGTTTGAATAACGTTTTTGATATATATGATATATAACATTGAAAAAAGTTCTGTTGCAAGACCGTTTTGGATGACTTTCGGAGAATTTTTAGAGAACGTTAGCCAATGTTATGAGAACGTTCCCTTTTTGTTGAGACATCCCTGCTTACTGGCCTTTGATTATAGTGTCCGGGGACCTGCATGTGACACTAACAAGCTTTCTCAACGCGCATGGTTCTCTGTGTCTCTTAGCAAAGTCCCATCAGAGTGATTAGAGGACATACGCTGGAGATCAGCACCTGCGGAGGCCCGTGCCAGTGACTGATTTCTGATTGAGTATTTTCCCGCTGAGGCCCCCCACCTGAACGCACATAATCTAATCTGGCGGTCTGTAGACTAAACACACACAGAAAACTGACCCAATTGATCTGACCGTGAATCGATGCCTTTATTGTGAGGATCAAGCAGGAAAAGGCAGCTCAGATGTGCTTATGTTAACTTAAGTATGGCCATAGTGCCTATAATTTAAATGCTATCTTAATAGTTTATTCTATTCAACAACACAAATTGCTGTTATAATGGGTCTCTACCAAGAGCATTTATGCAATTGTTGTCTCTTAAAGGGACAGTAATATAAACACACACACACATATATATAACCAAGCAATAATGTTAATACAATATCTAAAAACATTTTGATTTATCATTTATTACACATTTTGTTTCTTGGAAACCTAAAACTTAACTTGGAAAGAACTTTCTTAAACGTTTTGGATGAACTACCCTTTAAACGGCGTGACGCATCAACACACTTTTTAATCAACAATTTAAAAACTTTACTTTTGGTCCCCACAAGTGTTGAATATTTAATTACGTTTTCGCTCAACCTGTATTTGAATAAGTTTTATCAATTTATTGATAAACAAAAATATTTACTGGGCCACAGTGTTTACACTGCAAATAGCTTATTTAAAAAGTCTCTGCATATTAAACAAAAAAGACAAAAAAAAATAACACATTATAAGGTGCAAACAATGCTGGAATAAAAATAAATGTTTAGACGGGTCAACCAAAGTTGAACGTTATCTCTCTGCTGCAAAACTAAATCCCCAAACATTATTAAAATGATGGTGTATGTAAACCAAGAGGGCATGTTTTGATAATATCAAGTTTTTGTTATTCTGGATTTATCAGAATAAAGTACAAGAGGAATGAGGTACTTAAAAGTTCTGTTCCAGATTTACTGACCTCTGATTTTTGTTTGTCTCCATGTTTATTTGTGCACTGGTGATGGAGGTCGATAGTGTTGCTTATTTTTCCTCAAATGCTCAAATCAATACCACAATCTGTCTGCATGTGCCCCATCTCAGAGCTCTGAGACAGACCTCTGCTGCTTCAGACAGCTGATCGTCTGTCTGTCTGTCTGTCTGTCTGTCTGTGCTGAACAACTTTAGATTGTAAGAACATTTTCCTAATGTTTCTGCTAAGTAACAACAATGCTAAAATGTTATTTTGAAAGTTCCAGTAATGTTCAAAATGTCAGTTTTTAAGACATTATATTAACAAGCTCGGTTATAAGAACAATATTTAAAGATTTTTATATATGTAATGTTTTTAAAACGTTCCACTACCTACTTAAGAATAACGTTTTTGATATATGATATTTATAACATCAAAATATGATCAATTAACATTACTTAAAGAAT
>JAZGTK010006575.1:0-20634 GCA_036877625.1 Ambastaia sidthimunki | reverse complement strand
CAAACAATTAAACAGGTAAAAATTCCCACAGACTTAAACAAGGCACTTATATCTAGAGATCAGAATGTCATAGGTGTGGGCGTGTTTGCATTGGGCCAGTTATCACCCTTCATAGCACTTTAGCAACCACTCAGAAGACCTGAGCAACCACATTAAACGTTCTGACAACCATCCACACCTCAACATCATTTTTACAAAGTGCAACTTGTGTTGTCTTACATCTGGTTTAATATTGATTTTGATGAGGCAGGCGATAACAATATCAAAAAATGTATATGCATATGCATATGTTTAAGGTTTACAAGTATAGAAGCAACATTACTGTTTTCTACATAAAACAATGCCCCTCTTTTATTTGCCTATAATTAGCACAAAAATATTGTCGTCTTTATTGAACGGACTTTGTAAGGGAAGAATTACTCTGAGGACCAAAATATTCCCTTAAGTTAACACTTTTTTTGTTTGCCCTACTTATGGTTAACCCCATTACTGCTTAATAGCCATAGAAAGATTTTTTTAGAATAACACTGTGGTGCAGAGTAAATTAATGACTGTTTCCAAGTTTTGGGTGCTAAATTTGGTGTGCCAGCAGACAGCCTATTTCAAGTGTGTCTCAAGGTCAAAACCACACCCATTTTCTGGCAAAAATAGGTCAAGTTAAATTTCATCTTTTACAAATCACAATTTATGCTCTAAGTTTCTAATTAAGCTTTAAAATTGTCGACTGATACTTGCAATGCCCTAAAATGATAACATTTAGAAAAGGAATTAAAACCACAATGTGTTTATGTCAGTCCCAAAACATTCAGGATTTTTATGCTATAAAATGTTATGATTTTATGCTACAAAACATGAGACGTGAGTAAAAAACAGTTTGTGAGGCACTACTTAAAAAAATTATTAATAATTACATTTTAAATTGAATTTAATCTGTTTGTCTGGATTTAATCTATCTGTTTTAAAAGTTTATCAGAACATGTTCTTACGTGTTAGCCCAGCATGTTTCTGAAGCTCAATTGGTATAGCAGTGCAAAAGGTTGTGGGTTCAATTCTTAGTGAATACACATACTAATCAAATGTATACTTGAATGCACTGAAAATTGCTTTGGGTAAAAGCGGCTGCCAAATAAGTAAAATGTAGCCCAAGTCTTACTGACTTTTTTTAAAATAAGAGGACAGATTTGTTATGATGACCAGTAGAATATGTATTTTGTTTTCTAAAGGATATATTTATATTTTTGTTCTTTAAAATGTAATTATGTAAAAAGTTCCAGTATTTAATTTTAATACTACACTAGTAAAGTAAAATTTTGTTATAGTCATTAAGTACTTGAGTACTTTATAACATCATCAAAAGTGAAAACTTATGACCACATACAGGGTACAAACTGGGTCATAGAGAGCTTACATGACACAACCGTGGTTATCAGGTCTGAACAAGCAAGAACATGGTCTACATCAGGCCCTGATGATGACACAGCACCGTGGCCACTATCCAGATGGCAACCCACAATGCAGTGATGGGGGGGGTGTTTTGACCCCATCACACCAACCAAAAATAGGTATGGCATATAAAATATCAAGTCAACCACAACCTCCCGTAGCCTGTCTCTTCCAGAATAGCTCATTAGATTCGGTGTTAAAGTGGAGTTAGATCTCTGTAGCAAACATCTCTGTTGCAATATTTAAATGATATACGTTTTAGGCTTCAGGGTCTTATTTGGTATGGAGAAAGGGGGTGGTCTTCTTAGTAAGCAAACCCTGTATGCTAGACCTTCAAGGCCAAGACAGAGATTAAACAATAGACGATCATCAATCTCTGTCACTGGGCATGGGTTTGGGGGGTGGATGGTTTGAGGAGGTCAGATGCTTTGTCCTTATGGATGAATATATGCAGAGTGAATGACTGAGAAGCACTACAAACGCCATCATCTCCAAAAATGATTGGATGATTGTTATTCTTAGGTTACATAAACATTTTATATAGTCCTAAAGACTATATATCTGTTTGTCTGTGTATGTTTCTTGTGGCTCCCACTGTCCACCTACTAGCCTGACAAACATTCTAAATCAAAGTTGAATTCTGTTGTTAAGTACATTTGATTTTATTAACATAAACTTATCACAGTTTGTGTGACTCTTTACTCAAAACTGTAATGGAATTATTATTATACGAGAAAATATCAAGACTAATTCAGAAACTAACCATAATACAAATTTCAAAAACCATGATAATTCTATAGACTTTTGGTTTTTTTAGAGTTGTAATATACTGCAATTATGAATATGATTCAAGCAATCAAACAACTGCTTATTAAAAATATAAAATCAATAGTAAATATCCTACACCTTATTGTAAAAGTTTAACTGAAACTAAATTATGTCTCTACTGTAATTCAATGGAGAAACTGTCCTGCACAATCGACCAGACAGATGTACAACACTTTTTGGGCATGCATAAGAGGCCAAAACAAATCAGACCGAAAGGGGACATGGAATTTGTTATTATGCAATAACAGAGTCCAGCTGAGGTCCAGAGAGAGAGAGAGAGGGAGAGAGAGAGAGAGAGAGAGAGAGAGAGAGAAATAATGTGGGTTTTACTCCGCCTGGGCGGGATCGGTGTTGGTCCGTCCTAGCCAATGATCAAACGTGTTTTTTTCTCTTGCTTTTTCCTCGCTTTCTTTTACTCCTCCGGCAGCTCAGTCTGCCTGAAGAACTTGAGTCTAGCAGAATAAGTGTGAGCGCAAGCAGGAGGAGGAGGATGATAATGATGGATGCAATACCGTGTTGTCTCGTGTTTTTAGCTCTATTCTTTGGAGCCAGGATCACACACACGGAAGGTACGAGCAGTGCGGTCTCATCTGAATCTTGCATGCCTGTTTTTTTAAAAACCCAATTCGTGCGTTTTTGTGCAATGAATGTTGTTAGGTTGGGGGCCGCTCGGAGGGTTTGCTCTTTGTTTGCAAGCAACTGCAGCCCCAAAGAGTGTCTTTCTGCAAAGATGGCGCAGGTCAGAGCAAGAAAGAGAGAAAAAGAAAACATAACGACATAATGTCAGTGGAATGTTTAATGTTTTTTTAATAGTATTAATGTCCGAAAAAATGCGGGGCAGAAAAGAAAGCGCTTAAAAGTCCATATCCCACCTGATTGGGTTATAACTGATCCAAGATCAGAATAAACAAATCTGCACACAATGCCAATGTGTGTTTCATGATGATTCATGTCTGAGTTGTGTCTGATAAATGCTTGAGTGGTTTAAGTTCACGGCGGTCGTTTTTATGATAACCAGTCTTTATGATCACAGACGGCGATATTACAGAGTCTGTTTTCAGTGGAAACTGTCATCTAGGACGTTCACACACTTTTAAAGTAAAACGTGTTATTTTACGTATTTCATGTTTTAAATGTTTTGAGATGCATGATTAATCCAGTCCCTTTAAACCCACGTCGAAAACTTTTTAATCTGCCGAGTATATTCTCAAAACAGTCGGATAACTCGGTGTATAATCGTTTAATGCAAGATAACGGGCTGTTTTGCTCTTAGGGTCATATAAAAGGAATTAAAGCGTTTAAACGCGTTCCATATGCCCGTTATTTACATTAGCTATCGGGCTAACTGTCGGGGTAACTCTTTAAAACTGCTGGTATGGTTTTATACCTGATGATATATACGGAATTTGACTTATAATTTAACTTTAAATCTTGGTGTTTCACATTAAATATAGATTTTATAGACCGAGAAAAGAAGTAGTGTTTCGTCACCTCGTTTGACATTTGTATACGGCAGGTTAGCTGTTAGCTGTCAGGCTAACTTGTCAAACCTAAAATAACATTTAAAATAAATTACACGAGAAAGCTAGTGAACAAGTTTGAGGTTGTCAATAACTGCCCGATGTTTCTCCATTGGTGTCTTTAAATAGTGCTTATAAGCATTGCTATGGATTATACCCGTTATTTAAATACTGCTTATAACGGACTGTTTAAAAAGTTGTTGTACTTGTTACGACAAGTAGTTGTTACGTTGTAGAAGTAAGACATCGATCAACAAGAGCAACATTTTTATTTTAAAATTGTTATAGTCATGTAAACATGCAAGTGACAGGGGGATGTCACCTGTTTGTGTACATAGACATTGTGGGCTGTGGGCTGTGGGCTGAGCCTCGAGCTTCCTACCTAGACAGCAATTTTGGGCATCATACACTAACAGTGCACCACAAACCTTTCACAGTACATGAATGTTGTTATCTAACTAGAATAATCTTTACCATCAGATACCTTCTATGTTCTGCTATAGTATATTTTAGGTAAGGTTAGATATGTTTGAACATGCCCAGAAATGCTGTCTAGTTAGTTAGCACGATAGGTTTTAAAACGCAGCCTGTGTCTTATGCCTATACAGCTTGCCCTCAATTCTTGTTTTGTTTCTCCCTTTATTATATCTTAATCTCTTTTGTCACATGCAATTTTGAGACGAAAATGACTGCAGGCTTGATCATGTCGCATTGGGTTGAATAAATCTTATTCTGCCCTTTCTGAGGGGCAGAGAGAGGGTGCAGTTGTTGTCATATACACTTACTGTCAACTGACATCAATTTGTGTCATGCTAACTAAATTAGTGACAGTTGCTTTATTGGAACTATATCTGAATCATTGAAGTCCTTCTTGAAATCCTCTGATTTGTGAGGACAGCACTGATGCTTAAAGGAATATGAAACACTTTCTTTATTCATTTTGAAAGGAAAGCAGTACATTTTCACTTTTTCTGTCCTTTGCCATTTAGTTCCTTCAAGTTTGAAATGAGCAATAAGTTAATATTGCTGACTGTGACAGGTGTGCACAATACTTCTTGTCCACACCAGCAGTACCCAATTATTCATGACACTTCGTGACCTTTTTAAATGACAGCCACTTTACCAGTAAGTTGACTAAAACATGGGTTCCAAGTGTTTGTTCACTTGCATTGTATAAAAAATATGAAGGTGTAGAATGAGACTGTGTGACAGGCTGTCAGACTGTGTGCTGTGTGACATTTGTATCATCAGCATCACAGACACCATCCATGCCTATTGTGAACATGTTAACAGATCAGACCGTATATCAGACTTTATATTTGTAATCAGAATTGTGGAATAGCAGTCCCAGAAGTTACTAAAAATACAAAGCTGTATTCAAATGTATTTCTTACTCGGAGCGCAAATGCAAACAGCCTGGCATTTATTGGGGCATTAAGTTACCGATACAAATCGATCTGTCTGTTTGTGTAATGTATTATGAGCTAATGCACTTCATATGCTGTTTGAGGACAGACCACAGATACAATCCCACTAATATATGGCATAAAAGTGTGTCGTTGGGCCAGATTTTTAAGAGGAATACTTCAGCACCTCACAAATGATGCACTGTTTGCAGCGTAGCTACCAGATGCATGACTAATGTGCGAGTGAGGCCTTCTTAGTTTGTGCCGTGCTGTGGATGTATACTACAAGCATATCCAGAAACACTCTGGGGAATGCGATTTGAACCAGAGTTCAGCCTGAGACCCCTACATAGGCCCTTAGAGGCTCCTCTTTAGAGTAAGCATTTGATACCCGGTCAATACAGTAATGTTGCCTGTGTGACCCCAAACTGCCTGTTGTCCTGGCTTAAAGAACCAAAACTAATTTGAGAAGTTGCGTTAGTTCCAGGCTGCGATTGAATTCTGAGGTAGCGATGCGTTCAGACAGCCTTGCTTTTGGCTGAACTAGTATTTTGCTGCAATGGTGGCTTTTTAAAATATTGTTGGCTGGGGGAAATAAATGAAACACTCAGAGACTTTGGAATATTGAGGCTTTGAGGGTCTTTCTTTTTATGTTGGGCTTCAAGTTAGACTCTTCAAGTCACAGTGTAATAGAGTTTTGTTTTAAGTAGCACTCTTTCTGTCTGTCTTTCTCAGAGCTGAATATGCCAGATTCACACTTTGCATTTAATAACGTGGCCACATTTGCAACTTCTTTTAGCTGAAAAGCGTGACTCAGAGTGATGCCCTTGCAAACGCAAGACTCTCTGGCTGTTCTTTAAAGCACCGAGCCTTTGTCACTCCTACAAAAAAAACATGAAGAGTTGCTTTCATGCAATCCATTTGTTGTCTGTATTTACAGAAGCAATTTGGGTTAAGTGCCCTCCTCGGGTGCACAAAAGTTAGCCGCCCCCTTCATTACAGGAAGGATATACCAATTATATAATCATTTACCTCAAAATCATCTCTGACTTTTCAAAAATCTACTTCCTTTGGAATGAAACAGAGCTCTCATTGAGCATCTCTCTAAGACCACAGCGCTCTCGCTTTAACATCTGTCTGTCTGTTTAACATCCAGCTTAGTGCTCTGGCTAGTCATAGCTGTTGAAGAGATCTTGTATCACTTCACAGCATATTATACGGCCGTTCAGACTGTGGGATTTGTGGTTTAGAGCAATAGGAGATTGTAACATGATTAATGGGCTGTGTCAAACGATATAAATTGTGTTTTTGCAACTTGCACTGTCAACATATCAACATAATGTGCATGAAAAAGACAGTTCAACAGTTTAAAAAGTAGTTCAGATTAACATTCTGTAATCATTTATTTACCCTCATGTTGGTAAAAACCCATATTGTTTTCTTCTACAGATGTTAGGCAGGATGTTCATGTAGTTCTTTTCAGTACAAAGAAAACGCATTGAGACGGATGCTGTTATGCTCCAAAATTGACAAATAAACACCATTAAAGTCAATGTGTTTAAATGGATAGAACTGAGAATTAGCTACCACTTACTACTTACATTTCTCTCTCTTCCTCGAACAAAGGAATACTGTGCACAAACATGCCTCTGTGGTGCTTTTTGGTGGTTTTTTTTGTGTATTTGGAATTTGATAGCTTCTTGACTCTGTTGACTTTCATTGTATGGAACATTCTGCCTAAAATCTCCAGATGTTTTCTACAGAAAACAGTTGTAGAACAACATGATGACAGAAATTGTAATTCTGGGTGGTCTGTCCGTTTAAATGCATTAAATCCGTGTCTGATTAAAGAAAACAAATCTCTGTCTTGTAAGGTAAAGAATCAGCCCTGCCCCAGTGCCTTGTTTCTCTCTGGGGCCAGGAGACATTAGCATGTGGTGCCCTTTTATGCCAGTGAAGTGCTGGAATCTGAGTCCTGCCCTTTATTTGAGTCATTTGTTTTACTGGCTGATTTGAAAGGGAGCTTTGCAGGTTTTACAGCTTTCCCTTCCTCTCTAAGCTAGTTACCTCAAATGGAGACTGTCCCTGTCCAATCGGCAAAGAGAGAGGGCAGTTTTATGATCCCTGTGTGGCTCAAAGGCTGCCTGGAGCACCGGGTATTTATAAAGAAGTCCGTCATGTGCTGTGCACACCAGCAATTAGCCGAGCCTCAGGCAGATAGAGTACCGGAAAAAGTTAGGGTTTAAGCATAGAAGAGATTGTACTCTTTGACAATTTACTGCCCTTTTCCCTCTGAAAGCTTATTAGTGCGACAGGTTGAAGAACGCAGCAGGCATAAAAAGTCAGTGTTGGAGTGCCATGTTTTGGTGTGTCCTAGAAAATCTGTCTCCGGCTAACACTTGCCCGGGAACAATACGCCCACAGAGCATGGTTGCACTATGACAGCACAGAGGGAAGATGTCCCTAGAAACTTGAAACTGTGTAGTTCTTTTTCCTCCATGCAAGGGCTCAGCAGAAAGACACAAACCAGAGAACTTTAATGACACTCAGACATTCAAGTATGATAGCCAGTCGGTTGGAACTAGGTCACTGTCAAAGCAAAAAGCTCTTTCTGGTCAGAGTTTTTCATGTCATCTTTTAGCTGTCTACCTTGCTTGGCAGAACCATTTTGTTTTTCCAGCTACTAAATTCCTTGTCGTCTTGTGTACCGCCTTCAGGCACTTCACTATTAGAATAACATACTTCAGCATCTGTGCCCAAGTAGTTTTCCAAAATATCTTTTCAGAACAACTGCTTCCTTCAGGAGAACTTTGAAAAAATAGATAACATATTCATATAGGGGATCTGTTAATGCATCGGTTGATTTGTGAAATATGTGCACTGGGAATATTTGGACGGTTTTTGAACAGAAATTGTTACATTTCTGAAATTTAGCCAAATATGAACAGTTTGGGCAAATTTACAACTCTGCTTGTGCGTTTTTATATAAATGTTTTTATCTGTCTTTCGACTGATCTGTATAGATGAGCTATATATTAACTGATCAATATAGATGAGTTAGAAAAAGCTGAGCTCACTAGTCAGCTAGTCAGTTGTTCAATGGGTAGTTCACTATTGTAACTTAAACTTAAATCTAAATTCTGTTTAACACATTTTAACACCATGTTCTAAACATTCTGCAGCTAATTCCACACAGTTAGCACTATGACAAAATGTATAAAGTACAGATTTAGAAAAAATAAATATATTCTATGCGAATCTACTGGTATTTTTTCTGTAAATATCAAAGTGTCTTTTTTCATGTTCTTCTGAACCAATAGTGTTTCTTATCATTTGTTCTTGGGGACAAAGGCACATATAACATAAGGCTTTGTGGGGGAGGTTAAGGTTGATAGGGTCCGTCTCACCCAAACCCACATCTGTTGCAGACAAAAGGCTCACAATAATGGCTGGAGAAAGGTTGGGGCTTGAGTGGTGACCTATGGAAATGACTTTGGGATCTCTTATATGATGAGAAAAGGTTGCACAGCACCATGGCAATGAAACCAGGGGGAAGGGAATCTGTTGTGAGAATGCATGGATTGTGAATGCATGCATGGAGTCTGCGCACAAGTAGTGCCTCCATTCCCTAACCCCTCTTCATATGTGATGCGCACATACCCTCCGTTCAATGTGATGATGTATGAACCAGTGCAGGGATTTTGGTTGCCAGGAAACGGGATGTAATTAATTCCACTGCACACGGAAGGTGAGCGTGAGGAGTTGTGCCGAGTGGCTGTCTTTGATGAAGAGCCCACGTGATGCAAAGCCTGCTACCCTCCTTCTTCTCCTCTGTTAAATCTCTCCGACCAGCTCCCTAGTTTTCCTTCATGCTTCTAGGAACAGTGATGGCAATGTAAGCCTGGGTTTTTGTGCTGTTTTTTTGCTTAGACTCTTGGAGTAGGGCTGCACAATATATCAAAATTAACATAATATAGCAGACGTACTGCTATATTACGATCACTATATGCATATTGCAGTGGTTTGCAATAGTTGAATGATTTTAATACTTCACAAAAATATATGTATGGTCAATTTTAGGTTGATGCAGATAGAAGAGAGACTTTGGAAGTTGTAGAGAAGCGCCTTTCTTCCAAAAAAAGAATGTGAAACATTATATAATATTCAGTTTTTAAATATCAACTTTATTTATTATTGCATATTGCAGTATTTAGCAAGTTTTTACATATTGCCTTTTCCTTCAATGTTGTGCAGCCATAGTTCTGAGGCATACACTTGTAATGCAGGTTTAAAATCGAAGAGCATGCTAAGAAAATTAATGAATGTGCATTATGTATTGTTATCAATTTAAAACTGCTGAAGGCGTTTTTACCCCACATATCTTTAATAGCTAACAAATAGCACTGTGAAAGGTGCCCTGTGCAATGACAATGAATGAATTTGATTCTGTAAACAAAAAAGGCAAGAAGTATTCAGACAAAAAGACTTGCTCCTTTTCATAACCGAGGTTTGTATGATTTACCAATCCAAATTCTATTGAGACTTGCTTCTATGTAAATGTAGCCTAAGTGATACAGCTTTAAAATTTGCCTGTTTTATTACTACAATAATCACCAACTCTCTGGAAATCCTTGAAATTGGAACTGACCCTGAACTCTGTTTTCTTATGGGCTGGTATGTCTCACGAGTGGGAACAAAGCTACTTGCGTCACTGTTGATTTCTCTGTCTCTGGTCTGCAGGGTCATTGTGTGTTCAGTGTATGCATAGTCTTATGTGAAGAACACTGTTCTCTGTTTTAGGCTTTTTTTTATATATTACATCATAATCAGCAAGATAGTGCTGGGTTATGGGTGTTGGACAGACATTTTTCATGCAGCTGCGCCAAGTTGCTTTGTAAGTGTTTTGCAATGTAGTATTAGTTCTGGACTTCTAAAAAGCTGAGTTTGGATGTCTGTAGTGCTCGTTTCCTTCCAAAAATGCTTGGAATCATGTTGTTTTCTTCCTTGCTGTCTGAGCTGTGTATTACTAATAGCAGATACAATATAAATGTTGGTACGAAAAAACTCTTGTTGCTAACAAAGAAACACCAAAAGATATCATAATATATCATGTTTGTACCATGTAATATTAAGTATTTTTACGTGTCATTGTAAAACCACGTAAATGCCATAATTAATTTCTATGATAAATAAATATAACCATGGTAAATACTGTATCACAGCACCATGGTTTTCACTGTAACGTTCTGATACACTGTAACACTTTTCTGTAAAACTGTGTTGGATGGATTATTAAGAAACGGCAAAAATATCAGCCACAACAATGACATTTAGAATGACAGCTGTTTGATTACACCACAATCATGTTTGTTCTTCAACAAATATGGTTCTCTCAAAATGTTTCATACAATAGTGCCCACCTTCTATGTTACCAGAGGGATTTTTCTCTTTTCTTCCACAGTTTAATGGAATCTTTGTTCATTAGCATCTTTCCAAATTAGTAAAATGAGATTTATTTTGAAATGCACGCTGACCAATCCACCCTACCGCTTTACCAATTTACTTCAAGATGAAGATTAATTATCTTGGCTGTAAAAACTCTACACACTCTTCAATTGATCCCCTGCCCGCTGTTCAGGCAAGTGAAGGGATTGTGAACAAATAGCAAACCTATTCATTTAGCTCTCCACAGCATGCTTGGATTACGGCAATAGATTGCCTTGGTGTCTGCATGCTGCATGGAGCACGCAAGAGCTTTTGCTGGCTTTCCCTCTCTGTGGTGAAAAGACATTGAACGGCACTTCTCTTTTTAATGCCGGATAATTCAATTACTACATTAGAGACCGAAGCCAAAAGCATCCAAAGATGTTAAATTCGATTGCCATTGATTCTAAACTCCAGTCTTCATTGTCTTGTCTATGCTTCCATCCTATTTATTTGTAGCTGTTCAGGAGAACTGAAATACCCCAGACATCTGAGACCAAGCAATGTGATGCTAAACCCCCAACCACTTCTTTTTTACATCCATTACAGAAATGGTTTAGTGGGTCCTAATCAAATAGTGCACAATGGAATTAGGTTAATTGAAAGCATTATAGAACTTGAGAGACTCAAAATTGTACGCATTTAATGAACGGCAAAAGTTATGAAGAAGGGCACCTAAACATAATTAAAACATTCCAGTCAGGCTTTCAAAGTACATTTTTAAATATTTCAACACATTTTAGTGGGCTTCACTGCTAGGGTTTAGCTAAATAAAAGCTAAACAATAAAGAAGTTAATACATTTTAAAACTCGAATCGAAAGTCTTAGTACCTCAGACTGTGTGAAATGAATACACAAGGATGTTTGTGACACTAGTACAAGTAATCAATTCAACAGGTGACTCCATGGGAACGTGGGCTGACAGTTAAACAATATCCTATGGCAAGGTCCTATTCAAAGGTGCCCTCCATGACATGAAAAAGTCAGTATTCATCATCAGAAAGAATGCCCATGGCCTTTTAGCTTTGATGTTTTCAGGTTAGCTTTACACTGCCATGGCCCCGGCTGTAGCTCGTATGTTGCTCCTGTCTTTGCATAGATTTTGTCTGTGGGTGTTTGTTCTGTTCCTAACAGACAAAAACAGACAGATACGAAGTTATTGCAATGTCACTGTCTCAGACTGAAGGGGAAAAGTGACATGAAAGGCAGGGCAGCAAGACGCGATGGAAAAATAACATCTTTGGGTTGTGTGAGAAGCAAACACGCTCATTTGTTTAATGCCTGCTGTGTTCTGCAGTCTTAGTTTTGTAGACCTTAATTGACTTGAGTACTTCAAGATGCGAAGTGATAAGTGAACTTTTGCATTAATATCTCACTGTGGAGAAATACTTGTCAGATGTCTCAGAAATCTATTTTTACTCAGCTGTTGAAAGAGTTTGGCGTCAGATGAAGTCACATGGCCGTATGTTACAAGTGATTTGTATAGAAAAAAAATGACAGAGATGATCTAAACATTGAAGATTGACCTCCTGGCTTAAAACAAACTAACTTTAGGGCTGCATGGTGTGTAGTTTTGCTGGGGTAGATATAGTAGATAGAGTAGGTAGATAGTTTAATATTTTGATTATTTTATTATTCATGAGATATTGTTTATTATAAACCCCAGATTGTGACATAAAATCTATTGCCGACACTTGCATTTTCCATGATCAAAGCCTAATGTGACCGCACCTAAATACCATTCATTACTTTAGGAGTGGTGCAAGTACAGAAAGTAAAGAATCCTAATTGTTTCTGATTGTTGTAAAGTCCAGTCTGCTAGTGCTTGGATTTAAGAAACTAGTTAAGTGTAAGTGTCTGTACCTTAATGAAAATTGGACTTTTTTCCCCCCAAGAGTACATTTGTGAATTGTAGCAGAAGAAATTAGCAATGCACCTGTAGACAAAAAAAATCCAGAATGCCTGGTTAGGGTTGGCTGTACTTTTTGTTTTGGTTGTGCAAATCATCTGCCCACTCCTCTCCACGGCAGCGCCCATCTCAGTTGGTCGACCCTTCCCAAAATAGGTTTGGCTTTGGGGCTCTGTCCTCTACAGATTCAGGCGTGTTCCCTGCGCCACGTCGTGACCATGCCAGACCCTTTTTCAGCCAAACACTGACTCAATATTTACACATTTCTGCACTCTTTCCCCTTTCTGACCAGCAGGATATTTAACAGTGAAAACATCCATTCAGGCTGCCATGCTAAAAGTGGAGTGCCAGGATGAAAGTTGGTGGAGTTGAGCTCTGAGGCTCTCATGTTTATGTCTGATCCATACGGCCCTGCAGAAACTGTGGGAGACCAATAGCGTGCTGTGCTTGTTGAGTCAGAGCCAGCAGGTCTTGTCATTGTCCACTTTGCCTCTAGCTGGGTCATATTACACTCCAATAATTGTCCAACTTAGATTGTAACACATTATATTGCAGACAATTGACAGTCTTCTTGACGCCAGTAAAGTCACAAATTGTGTACATACACGATATAAATGTATATGTAATATATATATATGTGTGTGTGTGTGTGTGTGTTTGTATATCTGAGTGTGTGTGTGTGTGTTTTCTTTTTGCAAATATATCAGACGAAGTGGTTTGCTAATGTCATGTCATGTTGACTTCAACTTTGTTAAACTAACTTCTATACTTCCAGATCATTTTTCCCCAGTGCCATATAAAGTCACCTCATTTGCAATGGATTGCCTTGTGCAAATTCAAACCTTTGGTGTATTTCCACTAGACAAAATATCCTCTCCATGCCATCAATAAAAAGAATCAGTTTGATATAGCTGTGCTAGTACACTCTGTCCTCAATCTACAAAGTACATGTGGAGGGGAATTGCACCCACAGTACTGCTGGCAAGCCTTGAGCAGCAACAAGCACTGCTTCTCCATCTCAGAGGATCATCAACATATGTTGTTTTAAGTAAACTTATCAAATGAATAAAGTAATTTCTTTGCTACCATGGCTAGACAACTGTGGTTTACAGTCAAGGTGCTTGGCTGTAAAAATACCTTATTAAATACTTTAATATTTTGGAGCAATCATTACCTCTGTACCTAGTGACCTGTCTGTGTTTACCTGCGGTGAGAATACGTGGAAAGCTGGTTTGTAAAGGTTGCATGTGTGCTTGTTTTTTCTGTCTTGGTGGTCTTGCAGTGGCAAAGAAGAATATGGAAAAAGAAAGAATACAGAAAATTTGAAAACAGACTGATTTTGGTTGGTATTAGTCTACCACTTAGCAGTATTACATTGGTGGCAACCTACAGCCAATGAGAGAGCAAGATACAGGGCAAGAGTCTGTTCAGTGGGAGGAGTCATAGACCCACAATAAAACAGACAATACTTGCTGCCTGTGTCAGTGAAAGCTCTAGCGCAGGTTCTACGAGGAAGACTCTAATGCTACGTCATTAATTACTCATCGATCTAGCCAATTAACACTAGACACTTAGAGTATATAAGTTCACGTTCACAGATTTTGATGCTAATGTTCACCCCCTTACAACCCACCACCACCACCAGGTCAGTCCTGTCCTTCATCTTCAGGCATCTAAAGCTAGCTAGAATCATCTGTTTGCTACCGTTTGCTGAATACTGTTAAAATATATATTATTATTTAGATGTACTCTTGCCTTCTGAGTTGTTCTGTTAGAATTTGTTCATGTACATGTCAGTTCAGTATATAGAATCAACAATCAACATGCACGATGAAGACTTTGACTAATTGCAATTTACTTCCTCCTTCGAAAGTAACCGGTAATTATAACACTTTAGAACTTGAAAAATCACTTTGGGAAAAAAGGGTGGGTGAGCATTTCTGTATAAACACAAAATTTCATTACAGCATAGCTAAAGTAGGGAGTTTAGAGCCACTGACAGTGCCAGTGGATTGCACACATTTGAATCTCTATATCCTTTCTTGTTCAAGCAAGCCCACGTTGCTTATTTTTTTAAACATTGGGTTTTAATGACCACCTATGAAAACTGTCACTTTTCAAGGCTGATCTAGAAAATAGAACAACCTTGTGCAACATAAAATGGAATTCAGCCTATTGGAGAGCCACAGTGAGTCCCATTGGCTTCAGATATTATCCATGTTTTTGGCATTTGCAAGCTTTTTGAAAAAAAGTAGAAGAGGTTAATCCCAGCTGTCCACGTCACTAATTTAATAATGCATTGAAACCACATCTGCTTTCCTAATACACCTCGCAACCTCCTCACGCTTTGCACAATATCGACTTTTTTTGTCTGTTATTAGTCCACCCCTTTTGTACCGTTTCTCTGTTTCTGCATCTTTCTCGGTGGGAATCCAAAAGAAACCCCCTGATTAGCCCTATACTGCTACTGACAGCTATGCATTGTTTGACTGTTGCCTAGTTACGGCTCTAAGCCTGGAAATTGTGGCATAGAGCCGGAGGGTTTATGTGGCAGCTCTGCATTAGGTTGGGGCTCAAGTCAACCTTCTGTTTTCTTAGATTTGTCACTTTGTAATTCTGAACCTCTTTACATTGCTGTTCACAGCCCCCAATTACCATAATTTCTCAATAGCTGAGGACTTGAGGTTAGTATTTGAAGGTTAGTACTTAAACCCTACCAGTAGAGTACTCTATTATTTTTAGTCATCCTAAGAGATTTACTGCAATGCAAGGAGTTATTGGTTTTCAGAAAAACATATTTAAGAACCTTTTGATGGATTTATGCCCTATGTGAAGATTAAACCTTGATATCCATACGAATGACAAGACTGAATGGCAAAATAATTTTGTTAAAGGGTATAAGTATTATGTTTTTAGAGACTGCGGTATTAAGTACAAGTACAGGACTATAGTAATTACGTGTGTGCATACTAGAATGTCATTTTGGAATGTTGCGCACAGACCTAAATAGAATTGGTGAATTTGCTTCAGGGGCTGTATTGTGCTTCCTGTGAAGCAGTGCCCAGAGGAACTTACTAGAGCTTCATGGCCATAATCCGCATCCTTGACATGTGCAAGTTTGGTTTGAGTATTTTCCTTGTCAAAGCTGTAATGAGATCAGTCACTCAGCGTCTAAGTTATTTTGCCTGTTGGGTAAAATTTCATGAAATTCTGTGAGGGTAATGGTGTGTTTGTTCAGCTTGCTGCACATGTTTGTCTTGATGTTATGGCCTGATTTCTTGGTTTTGCATGACCAAGAATGTGAAAGCTTTGGGAACGAAAGGATAACATGTACAGATTCTACTATAAATGCTTAAAAATCTGGCACACACTTGGAATTTGGGATTGGTCAACAACTGACTACTAGTAAGGTCTTCTAGTTTTACTTTTAGTGTTTGTGCTTAGCTGTTAGACAGTTTACACGGTACAACCTTCTTGATAAAGCTTTGACTTTAAAAGCACTAGAAATCCAGAGGCATGCTTTTTTGTTTGTTGTATGCATGGTCTCAAGAACCATAGGCTTTATTCCATTCCAATCAGATGATGCACTCCATCAGGCTGTTTCTGTATGCAAGGATGCATCTCATAAAATTGGCCTTACAGAATCTTGTCCAATTAAGGTCAGACAAACCCAAAACTGCATGATCATGCAGCACTTCCAGTTGTCCCGGCAGCCCACCGACTAGTCGATTATGAAAATATGTACCTTTTCACATCCCTGCTTGAAAACAATGCTGTTCAATATGAGGACAAGTGAAGAACACAGAAAAAGTGATGCGAAAAGAACATGGGGTCCTAGGAAAAGGTGAGGGGTTGCACAGCAGGAAGATTTGGGAAGAAAAGAGATAGGCAGGCAAGCATCTCTCCTCATCAGGCAGGTGTGTACTGCTCAGTCAGCTGTGAACGAGCCCTTGCCCTCTAGGCACTCAAGGGGAATTGCGTAACAGAATTCATAGTGTTTGAGTGAAGCCATTAGTGTATGTCCTATTTCTATGGGAGCTGGCCAGGGACTATAGTAAAAAGTATACCAGCCCTCATTATCAAGACTCATACCAGGACTAATTTGGGACTTTTGCCATTGATGGGAAGTCAATTTTGCCATTTACCAAGAACTGCCTGATTAGTTAGGAATTGAAAACCTGTTTTTAATTGGATGTTTAGGGTGAATCTAAAAATCAGAACTTGCAAAGCTAATTTGAATTGTTCCTGTAGCTCAACTGTAGCTCAACAAGTACTGATAAAAATGCCTTGAATTCACTGTAAATTGCTTTGGATAAAAGCATCTGCCAAATGAATAAATGTAAGTGTAAATGTTAAATATACAGGTGACCTTGAATACTGGAACTCTAATGTCTAAACATTGTGAGACACGCAGCATTGTCTTATTTATTACAGCTACACCTCCTCATATCTATTTCTTAATGCATTGACTCTCATACTGCCTTGATTTTAGCTGCTGTTGCTTAATGTGTTTTTTCTTTTAGATCTCAATGCAGTCTTGACAGTCTGTGGAATGAAAAAAATAGAAAAATGGAAAAAAAGATGAAAAAATTTCTCAATGCCATTTGGAACATTTTCTATAAAATGGAGGTGTGTTATGGTTGTAATATGCAGCTTTGTTTACACATTTTAGTGAGAAAAACAGGTGGGGTTAAATGTTTATTAAATATGGTATTGTCCTTTTATCATGTTAGCACTTTTGTTTCTCCTGATATCAGGAGAATGTTTTAGCGTTTGTGGCTGTGAAATTGTTTTTTGCCCATGCAAAAAAAATAAAAGCTGATTCAGTGTTTTGGTTGTTCAGCCTTACCTTTTCCCTTTGGGAATTTTGGATCTGTTGAGCCCTGTTTTGCAAGACAGTTGTCACGGCAGCTTACAACCTAACAACCGCGATTCAGTCGCTGCATTCAGGTCCTTCTGAGTTCAGCCATCTTGAATTTCAGTCTCAGAACTCTGAATTTTCTCTGCCGACATGCAATAGTTGCGTCAGCTTTGCCATTTTAAACAAAACATTATTCAGAAGTTTTTCCCGGACTCCAGGCGAAACCTCACTTCTGCCCTTTACTGCTGAATGAATATTTTTTTGGGTCACTGCATAAATCATTTTGATACTGACCTGGAGTAAGGTGCACAGTTAAATACTGTGGCACAGAAACACTTTGAACTATTTATGAACTCTTTGTGCTCTCCTGTTCCATTTGTGTTCTGCGTAGACCGCAGACTAGACGGACTGTTAAAAGATGTCCTGTATTAATTTACACTTTACTGGAATGGTTGTATGAAATTCCTCACATCTTGTTTGTCTGAAATTATATTGCCAGTCTGATGTATTTGGCACGCTAAGACTGTCTAGACCTTCAGATATGCCGTGCTGACTTTATTGTTAGCTTGTGGTTTGAGTTTGCTCGGTCATACTCCACCCTGTCCACACTTCCCTCTTTTACTCATAATTTACATCTTCTCCCATCCGACTGTTGCTTATTTCCATGTCCCACTATATCTGTGAGTATTAAATATTTACAATATATTTGCAATGATTTTGCCAGCAATTTTGTAAATACTTAAACATAAGTTTTTTTTGTGTCATAAAAAAGTTTCACGATCTCTCCACGTCTCTCGCAAGCATGAGAACATATAGACACTGTCATTGTCTCTAATTATATCTGCGGTGGAAGAATTGGTGTCTAATGGTTCAGACTTCAGTTTGTGCTTCCCACACATTTGTACACTCTTTGTGACAGCAAGCTTTATTTCTCACTTTGTTTGTCCCAGCCTATGTCTCATATGTCTCCTTCTACCCTACGCTTGTTCACTCGCAGTGACCTTGTCAGACAGCCTGAGTCAATGGGCTGATATTTGTGGCGTCTCTCGGCTGTGTAAGTGTGAACACACGCTGCCCGTCTTCAGCATGCCGCACCGTGACAAGCTGGCTCGGGTCGTGTAATTTTTTTCAGTTTGACAGAATAGGACTGATATATTTTTCAGTAACATAAGTCACCTTGCTTGCACCTCGTCTATGCAGCATACAGATCATGTCGTGCATTCGCGGTACGGCTGCAGACAATGGTTGAAAGTTTCTGTCTGTTGAAAGTAACCTATCCTCACCTTGTCTATGTTGTGTTGCCTTATCAGTGTAATTAGCAGCTTATGAGCCTGTTCAAGACGCAAACAGGTTCAGTGGGTGCATAGTTTTAAAGCTAGCCTTGCTTGTTTACAGAGGTAGATGCACCGGGCATCGAGTGGATAAAAACCTTCAAATGGTTGGATTGCAAGTCTATCGCGAAAAGTACATGATATACAGATTTTCTTATACCTTGCCTGTAATTAGACATTAATTAGATTTGTTTATATGAAAAGCTTTTCATATGTCACTTTAAAGTCACCAACTTGTGAACATGATATTTAAACTTTTTAATAGGAATGTAAATGTTTGCTCAGTATGAACTCAAACATTTCTTGTCTAATTCTTTCAAGACCAAATTATTTTGGCCATTCTTTTTACATATATTTTGTACCTCTGTACTCTTTATACCTCTATATTATATGCAACAATTGTCTCGGTTGTTTTCTCCTAACTATTATCAGGAGAAATATCTGAGACACAGTTAAGACTTAATGAGACAAAACTGAGTGCTTAAGTCTCCTGATGGAAGTGAAAATTTGTACATAATAGTGAAGCATCTTGCATTTTTACCTCTGCTTTTAGAGACAGTGTTGTTTTGGTTGTATTTTTGGCAAACTTCTGCATTGCCCTTCATCTTTGCTAGATTGGTGGGTGAACTGACCACACAGGTACAGATGGAGGGCTGTTTTTGGATGGCAGCCATCATATGTTTGCTGATGAGGAAGACAGGCGGTCAGTATGGTGCAACCAAACTCAGACAGCAAAAATGCTAATGCCAATCTGTTGGCACCAGGTTGTGTAATTTTTATTTCATGAAATGGCACATTTTAACCAAAAAGCACAAAAAGTGAACTGGTAACAGTAATCAGAGACAATGTTTGATGTCTTTGTTTGGGATTTCTCAGAATATGCTGATATTCTCAGTCATTTGTTTTGTTAATGTTTGTCTAGTTAAAACAGTCTTTTTGTAATTCTTAACCAGTGATGGTATTGCTTTGGACTCTGTTTTCAGCCTTACAATGCTACTGTCACCGGTGCCCAAACCACACCTGTGCCACAGACGGCCTGTGCTACGTGTCCATCACCAAATCGGGCAGCGTCACCACTCAGCAGAGCTGGTGCATCAGTGAGACAGAGCTCATCCCACGTGACCGGCCCTTTGTTTGCGCACCCTCCACCAAGGACGACACTGGGATTTTCCCAATGTGCTGCGAGACAGACTGGTGCAACAAGAACCCAGACCTCACATTAATCCCAGGTACCAACCAGTAGATGCCATGCAGATTCATTGCCAAACTATAGGATTTTTTTTAACCAAATCA
Organism: Ambastaia sidthimunki; assembly: GCA_036877625.1. Classification (NCBI taxonomy): domain Eukaryota; kingdom Metazoa; phylum Chordata; class Actinopteri; order Cypriniformes; family Botiidae; genus Ambastaia; species Ambastaia sidthimunki. The sequence goes on along the minus strand of JAZGTK010006575.1, from coordinate 559 downwards.
GCTATTTTTTATATTTATTGCACATTACAACCTTTGAGTTCAAAGGAAAGAAATATTTGAGAAAGAAACGAGACTGTGTACTTTGTGTCTTGTTATGTATCATGACTATAAACATTTTTATGATATAGAATTCCATAGCTTATTGCGACATAATAGTTGATACGTAATATTTATATATAATACTATATATACACGTGTGTACTGACTCATTTGTAGTGCTTTATGGAGGTGGGTGGTCACTGTTTCCATGGTAACAGTGTCATGTAGTGTAATGTAGTTGACAGATGCATGTGTGATTTCTTAACAACTAAACGAGTTGCTTGGATTAACATACCTGCAAATCGCCACTAAAACCAATGTGCAGTGTGGCAGAGACAAAAGCAGTTTTAAAGGCTTTTAAAGGGTTGGTCACCCTAAATATTGATTTGGTTTACTTTAGAACAGTACATTTGATAAAAGTGTACTTGTGTCATTATTAATCTTTGTGTGGGCCATACCATTCTTCATAGGCTGTTTTTGTCTTTTCCTGCTGAAGTAGTGTTCCTGTAGCTCAACTGGT
>JAZGTK010006574.1:0-20638 GCA_036877625.1 Ambastaia sidthimunki | reverse complement strand
TATATAATAAAAAGAATTGAGTTACTGCTTGGCAAGTATTAACTTTGCAAAGCAGATGTTTTCTGTTTTTTGAGTTTTTAAAAGTTCTTTCTTATTCAGGTAAAGATGCAGGCTGTCCTCCTGTCTGTTTATTTCTGAAAAGAAAAGGCATGAGTGAACTTGGGTGTGCTCAAAAACTGACACAAGAAAAGTTCCAGAAACTCTATTTTTCTTCCTCCAAGAGGGCCTCCCTCTCGTATCCCCCCAGCCTCCGATCACACAGTTCTCCCCACTTCTGTCTTCAGCCCCTCCAGTGAAACCACCTCCACACAGACCCCCTGCTATCTCCCTGCAAGCCAACAAAATCAATCCCTTTACTGTTGACACCTTTTATAGTCTGTTAGCTGAGGACCAAAGAAAAGCCCGGGGCCCCCGAAGACTCCGTTTTCCCTTACAGCAAACGAGAAGACAGGCAAAACGACAGGTGTATCAAAAACATTGTATTGCTCTTTTCTTACAAACTGCACAATAAATAAAAACACGAGAGCAAAGGTACGGTCTCCCCACGGCCCGGGTCTGGTTTGATCTACAGATGCTAGCAAGCGGAGTCCAGATTTCTTTTCATGAACTCGGAAGTCAAAGCTGAAGCAGTCAGTCATGGACGATCTGTCATGTGACACTGTCCAGCCCTCATAATTACCACTGCAAAACTCTCCTGCCCAAATTAATATAGGGACATATGTAATGTTCTCTCATAGCTCACCATTTAGTCCAATTACGGCTTGTCCAGGCAGATGACGTGTGTTACTGGATGAGTAATGACTCTGACATGAACGCAGGGTCATTAGGAAACATTACATTACATTATCTTAGGCGATCCTGTGTGATTAGGACTGTCTCTCTTTTCTGGCTCTGAGCAAAATGATAGCACCCTCTGTCTAACAGAGAGATTTCAACTTTGGTATTTAAATGGTACCTAATTACCCAGAATATCACTGGACAGGGTGATCAGTCAACAAGACGTGCCTCAGCGTGAAGGCCGGCTCGCGATGGAGAGCGTTTCTGATCCTGCAGATGTGATACCAACCGCGGCAGCTTTGTGTTTAAGCTGCAATCCATAACTTTAAAAAAAATCACTTATTGAGCAAGTACACAGATCAGTGTTCAAAACAGTCCGCTTAACTTACCTCGACTCACAAAGGTGAGTTTATAATAATGAGTTATAATTTGAGCTGTCAGGTCAGATTTTACGAGGAATGTCAGTTTGGTTTCATTTGATTTTAACACAGAAAAGTATGTAAAGTAACCTGCAATTTTATTTTTCAAACACAGATGATGACGAGGCAAAACTTACAGATCGCTCTCAGGTCCTAAATTTTGCCCATTTAATGAAATTTATAGATTCTATGTTTCGCCATTTGTTTGTGAAAATACATTACAACTCAATTGTATTATTGTGATATTAAATAGATAAAAGTGTCATTTTAACATCTACTGTATGTATAAATTCCCTTCTGCACTCAGTTTCCTGTCAAATTAAACCTGCAGTGATTTCTTGAAAAGTTTCTCTTTTAATAACCTCTCGATTGTTTCATAATGTAATTTGAAAGTCTTAAATTCTCTCTGTCTGCTCAAATGTTTCTTGCATTTGGTGGCTGTTCTTCAGAACAAGAGTTTATATCCATAATTACGAAAGAGGCTGTTTCTCATTTGCATAATCTGATAGGTTATTATGAGCTTGGCTTACTCTGTAATCTCTATTGGTTTTTAGATGTTTTCATGTTTTGATGTAAAATGTGATAAGAAATCTAACACTCCATTCCAGCGAGATTTGCACGTTTCCTTAATCCAAACAAACAACTACATTTGTCAACACACTGAAAATGATGTTTCATTAACAGTCCTGATGATGTTCTGATTTCAAGATTAGTGAGAGACCATGATTTACCTGAAGCTACTGTAACAATATTATACTGCTGCTGTGTGTTCAGAAGCTGTCAGATATTAAACACGTACATTCACAAAACCTCAAGCTAAAAACAATATCTGTCTGTCTATCTGTCTCTCTCTCCATCTGTCTGTCTGTCACACACCAGTGAAATGTAATAAATCAAAACTTACATCAGTTCTCTTATTAACACGATGACTAACATTTGTCCAGTCGTGTCGCCATCATCACATTTTCTTTCTTTATGTTAAACTGAAGATGTGTACAAATCTGAAATAAAACAGAGGCTTCAAAGCTGTAAATGTCAATTATCATATTTCCCCTGACATTTCTGGATAATGGCGACATGCGTTCGCTGTAATAAACATCATTAGCTTTCAGACGGCCGAGATGCATCAACACACGCGCGTGTGTGATCGTCGTATGCTAACGTCTGCGGCATAATTCATTGTCAATTGGCTAGTTTGGCTACTCTGCAGTGATGAAGGATGTCTTTGTTAATGTAATAGATGCTCGTGGCATTTCAAAAAGCACTCAGCCCTCTTGATTAGCTCATTTAGTCTTATTACTTACGGCCCTTTGAAGATTCTTCATTCATAAACTCACACTCACACGCCGCATCATGTGTAATGGACTCCACTAGCCCGACTGACTTCCCAGCTAACAATTTTGGGTTGTAAGAACGTTGTCCTAATGTTCCCATTAAAAAACAAAAAGTTAACAATGTTATTTTTACAGTTCAGGAACGTTCAAAACATCATTCTGTTTTTAAGAACGTTATTCAATGTTAGCTTTAAATTCTGTGAATAAATAAAAATAACATTTTTGACATGTAATGTTCTAAAATAATTCTAAACATTCTACTGTTTAGAGAACATTAGCCAACATTCTAAGAACAATCTCTGTTAGGTGGGTTGTCATTGTTTATAGGACAGATTTTGCTTTTTTCATGTACAGTGACTCCCAAAATATACATGATCACTTTTAAAGTATCTTGGATCTTAAATCTTGAACAAATTTTTCTAAATATCCTAAATCAAAATATCTGAAAACTACAATAACAAACTGTCATAAGTATAAACTTGTAGTTTCCTGTTTCAAACACAGATGGCGATAGAGAGATGAACGTACAGACTGCAGCTTTAAATAAAAATGGTGTTAGGCTTTGCACAAAGATTCATTTACACAACGGTCAAAGAAAACTATAGCGCAGCGCAGACACCTGGCGAGGTCATTTCCTGTGCTGAAAGGAAGTCCACACACAGGAGAATTGTGTTCAAAGTTAACTTCATGTGGGAAGACGAGCAGCACTTCATAGTGTGACGGGTAATGATCCAACAGAAGAGAGTTTCTCCCACGATTCCACATCCCGCATCTCAGTAAAGACACAGAAAAGACAGAAAAGACATGGTGCTTGTTTTCTTTCTGCTCAGATAAACAAAAGCTCAAGTGAAACTAATGGGAATTTGACTCTACTGTATGTACAGTATATGTAGGGTTAATTCAGGTCAATTTAAGCACTTATTCTACACACACACACACACACACACACACACACATAACAACTTCAGGTTGTAATGTTTTCATTAAGTAAAAACATCAAAAATGTTATTTTTAAATGCTATGTTCTAGGAACGTTCAAAATGTCCAGTTTCAGACATTCTATTAACGTTATTGTTATTTAAACAAACATTATATAACTTCTATATTTAACGTTACAAACTTATATATAAGATAAATAACATTAAACACATTCTACGAACATTACTGCAAAATATTTTTTTACTTTTAGAAAATGTTAAATGTTCTGAGAACGTTCTCTGTTAGCTGGGTTTTTATGTGTGGAATGAAATACATGGCAATGGGCAAAACTCAAAGGTCACACAGTCTTTTTTAATCTGCTCCTCTGAAAACATCCAAAACAATCTTTTGTTCAGTCTTATCACTGGCCTTATCACTCACAACATCTTCCGGCTATTACTCTGCCTTTGTTTTGATTGGTTAAAAATGGAAGCAATTTTGGACATAAATAAAGGTCTAAATAAAGACACAGCCATCCAAAAACATCACCTGTAGACTGTTCTTCAGATGATGTAAGTAATATGCCATTTCTTCAAAAAAATAATCATCCTATTTGCTTTTCTCTAAAATACAGATACGAACGTAATAGCTTTACTTCTGCAAAAAATAAATACTTGCCTGTTTCACCAAATACAACAAAACCACTTTGTTATAACAGAAACATTACAAGAACGTCTTTTTGCACTTAAGATGTCTGTGATTATAAAGTTTAATACGGTTTGCAGTATTAATTAAATCTATAACGAACATTTCCTGGATTTAATTTACAACATGGCAATAAAACAAAAGACCTGATGCATGACTCCAGCTTTTAATTATGAGAGATGAAACACGACTAAAGGCTAAAATAAACAAACAATCACTAAACAGGCATCTTGCAACTCAGAAAATATTATTTATTAAACTCATGAAGCTCTGTTTGCCTCTTCAAATGACCAGTGACAACCTGAAATATTATTTAAAATCTATTTTTATTTCCAAATGATCTGAACACACCACAAATTTATCTAACAGAACCGTGTCCACCTCAGACCAAAGACCAGAGACCTGATGTATAAACCTCGACACAAGAGTGTCCTCACAGCATCCACATATTTACACATGTTTATTATTTACTCCTAACTGCATAAGCACATTTCAATGCCCATTTTGTGCCTACACATAACTAACTTCATAATAAATAAACTTTGTGTAAATATGTCGATGCAACATGAGGCCTCTGAAGTCTAAAATCAACTTTTAAATCATAACATTTGAACATTTAACATGGTTTGAAGCCTAAAATCAACTTTTTAACATTTAATTTAAAATAAAGGGCATGTTTAGAATGATCAAACTTTAGCCAAAAGCATTTAACCAGCATTTTCTAATTCTGTACTTAAAATTAAAAATAATTAATACACAACACATTCTGTTCCACATCTGTAGAAAAAACTTTATACATTTAATATAACAAAACATTCATATATAATAAAACATTAACTTAAGTTACAATTTGAATTTCATTTATTTTTCCAGCCACATTCGCCCTTCGAAAACAAATCTTCTGTTTAAATACCAACTGCAAATTCTGAAGTTAATCAGATTCCCAGAACAATCTTCTGTCTTCACAATAACAGCTCTGACTGAATGAAGAGACATGGCAGAGTGGCACAAAAAAGACTCTTAATTACTGTCCTTATTGGGACGTGCAGGCTCGACAAATCACATTAGCCAGAAAAACAGATGACCAATCACATGAAAACAACATCGGGGATGTTTAAGTACACAAACACTTAATTTGTTGTAATTGTGTTAGCCGGAGCTGTACAGTAACTGAGAGCTGTACAGTACAGTACAGTCACCTCACAAAACATTGTGACATTATGATCACATGACTACGCCCAGGTTGTGTTATTTCCAGAACGTGAATGAAAAAGTCAAAATCTATAATATCCACCAGCGTAGAAACGTCAATACATAGGCTACACCTGACCTAGTTAGCACAACTTCAAAAGACACTGTAATCAATAGTTTTAAAAAGCAGAATCGTCTGACAAGGTCTCTAAATGGTTTGTCTGGTGAACACTGCTCAGTAGGGTTTGTTTCCAAAAGATGATAACCCAGAAAAAAATGATCAGAGGAGGGACAGAAACCTTCCTTTCGTATTTAACATTTCCAACCGGGAGTGGAGATCAATAATTCTGTCTGTCTTTCTATCTATCTTAACCTATCCTAACTAAACCTAACTCAACCTATTTATTCATCTTTAATAGTTAACTTCTTATTTAGCCCAAGTGCCTCTGCTGTACAGTAAATATCTGTCATTTAATTATATAAAACAGGAAACTGGGGCTGGTTGTCACATGGTCATATCTTCTAACCTTATCATGCAACTACAAGTTATGCCACAAAAGTCAGCTTGTGTTCAGCAAACTGTATCTTAAATATTTACTAGAGTAAAAAGTGTGACAATAAACGAATGCTTTGAAAGATAACGTTGGATGCAAACTTCCTTGTGCTTATGTTTTCCTTATTGCTCTTTAAAATTCCATTTTGGAAATATGAAAGCATTGAATATTGTCACAACCCTGATGGTCGTGCACTTAAATCCAGTATGATCGTGTTTGAGGCAAAACTAATGACATATTCAGTCTCTGATCACAGCCGTAGCCGGTACACGCGAGGCCTCGAGTGCGGCAAACACTCCAGCAGTAACATGTATCTGTTATTACCAGCGACTGGATGTATTAACAGACTGGCTTTTGTTCTCTGCAGTGTTTGTGAGGGTGAAACTAACCCTTTAATCATGGCTGTATTTGCGCCTCGCACACACTGAGAAAGACGGACACTTACATGAATTAATGTGCATTCAAATCAAACCACATCTGAATATACAATATACTGTTAACACTGGCTGAAAACTTCATCCTAACTGGTTTGTAAACTGTGAGTGAGGCGACGTTTCTCTGGAAGCTCAACAGCAGAGAACGGTACACTTGTGTTACAATGCTAAAAAAAACAGCCTCATAAGATCTCTGTAAAGATGCCGGACACGCATTTAGCAATGTTTGCACCCAACCTCAAAATGTAAGTGATGAAAATGTTCTGTTATGATGTTATGATGCAGTTCTGTTATGATGCAGTACTCGCAAAAATGACGTCATTGGATTTGACAGTCAGTAATCAGCTTCACAGTTTGTCACTAATAACTGATCTTTGACCGTGAGTCACTTTTCTGCACGGACGCGGCGTGATTCCTGTTGGGCTGCGGAGTCGCCGACGCACGCGCGACTAATCCAGAGAGAGCAAATCGCTTTCCGGTGGCCGATGACACAGATGAAGCGCTTAAAGCAGAACTCGTGGAAACAATCCCAGCAGGCCCAGGTGAATTAATGAGGCACCCGTCCGGCGAGGACTGATCCATTACTTCCTCTAATTATAAATAATAATCCTGATTATTACGCTGGTTAGCCGCCGCCAGCCGTGATGGACGACCTACGACATGATTTGTCTTTGGCGTTCTGTCATTACTGTGCCGAGACGACTCGTACTCAAGACTCGCAGGTCACTGCAGAGCTGCCTCAACCAAGTTATGATTAATGAAAGCTAACTAGCCTCAAAAAAGTGTGATTTTCACATGCAAATGTCGTTTGGACTAAAATTTCACCTTTAATTGTTGAAGATTCTAATTTAAATTAAACGTTTTAAATTCAAGTACTTTTGGAAGAACAGTTTAACAACACAATTCTTTAGTCTCCTTGCAGAAACTGTGTACAGCCTTAAAAATAAAAAAAGGTTCTCCAGGGCAATGCCATTAAAGAAGCAGTTTGGTTCCCCAAATAACTTTTTAGTCAAAGGTTCCAAAAAGAAACATTTCTTTCTTACCTTTTTATAGTTTAAAGAAACTTTTTCCACCACAAAGAACCTTTTGAGAAACAGAAAGGTTATACAGATGTTAAAGGTTCTTTATGGAACCATACAGCCAAAAATGGTTCTTCTATGACATCGTAAAGCACTTTTTTTAAGAGTGTAAAAGTTTGTAATCAAAACTATAAAATAAGCAATAATAAGGGAATTATAAGGTGACCAAAAAGATGTTACACAAATCTCAACTCTCTTATAGTTCAGCTTCTACAAAGCAGCCATCCACAGCCTCCTTTTCTTAGTAACAACTCAATGTAAGTGTCTAAGAGTGGCATTTACCTAAAACCCATGTCCATACATTGATTGGTCATTTTTGTTTCCTCCTGGCCTTCTGATTGGCTGGAGTTTCACGACTGGACCGCCTCTCCTGTAGTTTAATGTCACATGAGAGGTCTGATGGAGTTCAGCTGTAAGCAACCACAAAAAACAACTTATGAGAGGAATTGTGAAGTATTACCAGCACAACAGGGCATATGTGTTTGGAGGAAGTATATTTCACGGTGAGCCGCACTTGTTGTGTAGCTGCGTGACGTTCAGGATAACGGAAACAATCACAACTTTACAACACATCAGATAATTAATCAACATCATTTACATACCCACTGATGATCTTTCTGTATGTTGAATCTGTAATGGCTATGTAAATGATGTTGATTAATGTATATATATAAGATTATATATATATGTGTGTGTGTGTGTGTGTGTGTGTGTGTGTGTAAATATGTACTTTTATATACAGTAAGAATGTCAAACTAATAACTTTGATGTAAATAATGACATTTATAATTAATAATTACATGACCTGAAACCTTACAGTAATAACATATGGAAACAATTAAAACTGTAATAATTATGTGAAAGGAGAGTTAAGGTGATGCTCACAGTTATCTGCTGTGACACAAATCATCACAAATGAATAACATTTGCTTAAAGAGTTTCCCCTCAACCCAGAACAATCTACAACAATCTATAACATACATATCTACTTACTAAACATTTCAACTAAAGATTTCATTAAAACTGAGACATATGCACGTACATAAATGTGAAAGACAGACACACAGACAGACAGACAGACAGACAGACGAGCGGGGCTGTGTTTAAGCACTGGTGTATTTGGGCCTCTCTTAAAAGCAGGTTAATTTTGTAATTAGTGATGCTTACAGAGAGAACTTGTTTGTAATTTCATTAGCTGAGAAGCAGCTCTTTGTCTAAACTCGTGAAGCTCTGCTGATCCACGCGTGCTGCCGTTTCAGCACCACAATTCGACACACCTCAGCGTTCCTCTGATATAACTTATGTTTTCATGCAGGACGAGAGGCTCCAGCCACACAATCCTCATGAACGCTGTGTTTACACACTGCAAACAGAAGCACAGACATTTACAAACATCTTGTAATCGTTGTCAGTCATTTTAGAGAAAGGTCTTTTTTAAGCAATGCATGTGTTCAATTGTTTATGTCTAAAACAGATGAAAATTCAAAGTAGTGAAAAGTGTATTAAAAATACAATGAAACCTGTAGATTAAAACACTGAGACTCTTTAGGACTCCAGCTTGTTTACTGTATATTTACTTTAGGTTACAATAATCAATTTATATTCTTCTAAATGCATTTGTACTGTATGTCCATTTATACCATAAATAAAACATAAATCCTGTCTTTACTCACCATCATGTTGTTCTGTGTCATTTTCTGTCTTTCTTTTCTTTCACTGCAAATCAGATGTAAAGTAAAATTGTATCTGAGCAGGAGAAACAGGCCCTGATTGGTCAGTTCAACCAGCCTGAGGTCACAGTACTTCAGTCTGCCATCATCCTTCACATACTGCAGTACAGACAGACAGAGAGATTGTGAGAGAACGACAGGTACAGATAACACTGACAGACAGACAGACACCTAAAATGTTATTGGTAACTTAAATGTGATGAAAGTGTTAATATTTACACATGCAGATCTATTTTAGAACTAAACTGAGACAGGAACAAGTGAAAAAAAAAGAATGTCTTTTATAAATATTATTCTTGCTAATGTAAACTAACCCTGCCGTCAATTAAATGCACAGGCTGGTTTAATGAGTGCATGTCTCCATCTAGCGGTCAAATATAAATCTGCTTCTTGACTTAACTACACTGAGCTGAATCCCTTCTTTGATGGATGGATGGATGGATGACAAACAAAGTCAATCCACATCTTTAAAATCAAATAGGGGGGACAAAAGGATGACCTATGACCTAAGTTACAGGGCTTAAAATATGTTTACCTTATACACTGTATGTACACTAACTAGATGGGTAAATGCCACAATATGATGTTATATTGTAATATATCTAGTGCTCAACCAGCTAAACTAACTAAAGTTAGATCTCATACACAATAATTCAATCTTACTTTTTCTTCATAACACATCACAACAAAAAGCATGTTATTAACATGTGATATAATCACACAAGCATCATCTCAACATTGTGACGGATCTACAGGCAGGTCTGAGCCAGACTTTTATACACTAAACAGATCTAAACTAACACCAAAACTTTACGACGCCAGAAAATCATGCAACAGAAACACAGGATAAAAGTGTCAGTAGATGGCAGCAGAGCCTCATGTTTTCATGGTTTGAGTTTTTTCACTGTCAAAGTGTCTCAAGTTTTTTTGTACGTTTCGCGTTGAGTTCATGATTCTCTGCTTGTCTGTCATGGTGGATCTCGGCTTTGAGTCTTTCTGCAGAAACTCAGAGATGTTGACAGAACTTCTCCAGGAAGATTTTCATAAAGAGCTCAAAGACCTCAAAGTTAATTTCCTGCTAAAGGTATATTTTACTTCAAACTGACCTAATAACAGCAAAACCAGCCTGTAAAACTGCAAAATGACAAATCACCCATTGAGGATTTCCGCTTTCTCTGCAAGAGGAACCTTCTATAGATGAATACCAAGCAATCTTAGAAACCACAATGTTTTTATTATCCCATATAATCATCATATGCTATAATGACCCTAATTTTAGCTGAAATTATATAATAATCATCTTCATGATTATAACATTTGGTCAAGTACAAAATTCTGAGATGAATGATCATAGATGTGTTTTACAAGATATCCTTTCAGATACCAAATTAAAAACCTATAAAATACTGAAGCTCTTTATCATAAGATCCTAAACGCTCTATCTCAGCTAACAGAGAAAGTTCCTTAGAACATTCACGAAAGGTTCTCGCAAAGTTATCAAAAACATTCTAAAAAACATTCTCTTAAGGTTTTATATAATATATTTTAAAAAGTTATTCTTAAGTGCAATGTTTTAAAAACGTTACAGAATTAAAAAGAGTATTTAAATAACATTTTTATAACCAAGCAATAACGTTAATGCTTCTAAAAAAACTGGACGTTTTAAACGTTCCTAGAACTTTTAAAATAATATTTTTGACATTTATGTTACTTAATAGAAATGTTGGGAAATGTTTTTACAACCTAAAACTGTTATCTGATATATATTTGGAGTTTGTAAAGTCAGCAACTCTTTCAAACACCAAACGTTGTTTTTAACTCTTTTTCTAACAGAGTGTCTATGAGGACATCAGATCATCATGAGTTTGATGATGATGATGATGATGAAGAGCTCACAACAGACAACTGTACAGAGACTCTGTTTCCTGTTTCCACATCACACACTCTAATGACCCACACTGTCATACTGTGTGCTAGCCAATCAGAATGAGTGATGAGCCAGAACAGGAAACAGACGCTCTGGAGCCATTAAAGATTCAGAAGACTCAATTAATGCAGATCTCGGTTCTCTGCATCTGTGATGAACCATCCCCTGCGTGTCCGGTTTCTTATCTGTGTGTCACTTTAACAAATCTGTTTTTTGATCTTTATTACTTGTGGTGATTCTGATCAAACTTATGTTTTAATTTGGATTTTTGTAAGTGGTTTGTAACTGGATCCTTTGGTCCGACATCTGTCGAAGTTTTTACTTTCATATCCAGCAGATTATTGCTCTGGAAATATTTTAATCGTAAATGTGAGACATCATAGATTGAATATTTTGGCATGACTGGATGGAAAGATACCTGTCTCTTACTAAAAAGACTACAGGTGACATCTTTGCATGGCAATATTAACCGTCCAAGAAATTAAGGATTATCGTGGTTGGATTAAGGATTTGAGGGAATTAATAACTGTCAATCAGCATTTTTCTCTTCTGAGTCTGGAACCACTTGGATTAGATTAAAGTCTTAACCGTGAGCTGCAGGAAATGACTTTTCCTGTCTCAGTGTGCGTGACGCATGTACAAATGGTGTTAAATGGTTCGATTTCGTTCTGTTAACTGGCAGGCTGTCAGTGTCAACATGCTTTTATGAGGATGTAGTGGGTGGAGGTGATCTCTGAAGATCCTCAGCATTGACTGTGAATGATGAAGCTGAAGATGGAGTGACTGATGGATGCTTGTGAACCACCATGACAAGCTGGTTAAACGTGTGTCCTCATCTTTCCACTGTGATACTGAAGCAAACATGATATAAATCAATCAAAAATCCATACCATACATTTTCCAGTTCTAACTTAGAACAATTTTTTATGTATTACTCTAGATTAAATATATTGTCCAATAAAAACAGTATGTACATAGTTTAGTCACTGACTGACCGGTTTAATGTTTATTCCTTATGAAAATTAACCATTGTTTGATTATAGTAACATTATAACTAGTATTTATGGTATTTATATTGTAGATTGTAACTGATTAATCTATTAAGTGAGTGACTTTTTGTTACTAAAGTTTCAGCACTTTAGAATAAAATCTGTCATATCTTTGAATTTCTAGTCGCGCTGGAGACAGAAACAGGAAGCAGGAAGTGTCTCTTCTGAAAAGATCATCATATATTTATGAATGAAATCGTTGCCAGGAGAACAGTTCAGAACTCTAAACAAACTCCTCACAGTGTTGCCTCAGGGTACAAAAAACAAATGATGCTGGATTCATCTCGGCCTGAAACCCAGATTATAAATTAAAAAGAGTTTTATACTCACAGCTCATAGTAGAAATAAACTATATTTATTTGGCTCACATTCAGTTTCAATTAATTTGGAAAAGGAAACCAGTTTTCAACCTGGTTCTGGTTGTTTAAGCTGGTTTTCCAGCCTTTCCGGCTACAAAGTGGCCAAAACCTCATCTAAAACCAGCCTGAACGTGCTGGAAAACCAGATAAGACCTGCAGAACACTGTGAGCTGGTCTTACAACCGAAATGGACAATAATTTATCATTAAAAGAAGAAATTGCGCCACAACCTTGCAAACAAGCAATGCTACAGCAACTCCAGCTAACAACTTTACAGTAGGTTGTAACATCCAGTATTTTAAATATTGTATTAACGTTACTGCTTATTTATAAGAACATTATCAAACCTTTTCTAATCGGTAACATTTTTAAAACCTTCCACTAACAACTTAAGAATAACGTTTTTAATTTATGGTATAAAATGTTTAAAAAGAACTTTGCTGATAACTTTGAATGAACTTTTAGAAAACATTAGCCAACATTCTGAGAACGTTCCTTGTTAGCTGGGACACGGCTCTGCAATGTTGACTATCGTAGGAATATCATTTTATTTATATTTTGTCACACACACACACACACACAATCGTGAATTGCGCTCACCGGATGCCTCTGGAAGTTGTTTAGCTGCAGTCCAGCAGGCTTGATTTTCTTCTGTTCATCACATCCTCATGAAACATCAGATATGAAGAGCAACATCAGACATCAGAGCAAGAGTGAAGTGCTGTTGGTTTCTATCAGAAAATGAGAGGAGACTGAGAGACATTGAAGAGAGTGTGTGATTCACAATCTGCGGTCATCAGTCCTCATGTTCACATCACACACTCTCTCCCTCCCGTCCTCGTATTACCCTTCAGTTCTTCATCTCTCTCATCCAATCATGATCAATCTGACCAGCTAACTGGCAGTTTGAGGACACAATATTACTGTGGCAGCCTCACGATGGTTTAATGACCATCACAGTAATAAGAAATGATGAGTTTAGACGCACAGCTTGATTATATCATAATCCTTGATAAAGAGTCTAAACATAAAACCTATTTATTTTATTTACCATCATATGCCTGCTGGATTTTTTCCAGCTAACAGGGAACATTCTCAGAACGTTGGCTAAAGTTCTCTAAAAGTTCTCTCAAAGTGATCAAAAACTTCGCAGAATGTTTCTTACGTATATCATATCAAAAACGTTATTCTTAAGTTGTTAGTGGAATGTTTTAAAAATGTTACACAATTTAAAAATGTTTGAATCATCTAAAAACATTCATAGAACTTTCAAAATAACATTACATTTTTTTTGCTAATGGAAACATTAGGGAAACATTCTTGCAACCTAAGGTTGTTAGCTGGGTTATGAATTGGACGGCTGGTCCATCTGTTTTGTTTACGTCCTCTGAGAGGAATTGAGAATTCATGAGTGGTGAAATGACCGACAGATTCGACAGGTTTTCAAATCCGTTCCTTTCACCTGACCAGCAATCTGTCACTTCCAGTTTGTTTTAGTTCTGTACAAATTAAACCAAACAGTTTGTAAATTCATGGTTTCCTAAAGCTCAACAAGCAAATTAATGCAAAGTCTCGATACACTGTTTAAAAATGTACCAAAAGCCCCATAAAAAATTCATAAAAGTGGTTTGCGTAACAATATTTCAGGTCTTTAAAAAGCCTTTCATGTTTGGATGAAATGTCGCTTTAAATAAACAGCTGTTTAGACACAGTTAGCAAAGCTGAAACTCTTAACATAAACACCACATAATTCTACAAACAATCTTGTTACAAGGCTACAATGCCACAAATCTCTTAATATCTGTATATTTTGCATATACTGGTTGTATAAGTCATTTCAACTTACAATCTAAAAGTTTGACTGGTGTTGTTGCAACAAAAAATGAAACTGCTTAACTTAAGAGTTAATGTAAAAACATGTTGTGTTGACTTCTTGATCATACAATTTTTGTATCAGCTAATACTGTACTAAGCTCTCTATAGCTAATCTTTATATAGCTAAAGTTTAGAATATAAATTATATACAAACAGAAGTTTACATGTTGTTGCCGGCCTGCTGTTACCTTTAATGAACAATAACATTTAAATAACATTGAAAATTCACACACACCTGTAGTGATGTGCTCGCCCAGACATCAACAAATCTGTCATGAATTATTTACACTCATTAACACTTCATTTAATTACAGGTGTGAAGCAGCTGTTACACAACACTGAAAATGTTGATGAAATTATGAAACGGTGACATACAACAAAAAACATGTTAGAAGCAACTGTTTTTTCAAATGTAAAACAGGCCATGTTTCATTCAAACTGTTTTCTTTTATTTAGCATTAGAAAAATGTTGTTATTGCTAAAATTATTTTAATTACTCAGTATTTAAAGTCAAACTATTTTTTTTACAATATTCTTATTGTATATAATGTTTAATATATAATCCGTTACACTTAATTAAATGAGCACAGCTGAATTTTCTAACACCTCCTGCTGGTCACCTGTAGAATTGCAGGTGATCAGACCAGACTTAACTATTGGTTTAAAACATGATATAAAGCTATATTTGAAGATCTTAAAATTACATTCACCTTTAAGTATGTTGGTCCTCCATTCTGTCACAGTTATAGGTAGTTAAAAGGCACAATTCTTTAAGATACATTGGTTTTCTTTCATTAAAAATGTTTGCAGTTATAGATTTAAAATAACAAGTGTAAAGTGCTCTGTATGATATGAAAGCGTGTTACAGAACAGTTTTGAACATCAGAAAGGTCTTTACGATACATGTGTCCAATCCAGGATTTTCAGAGCTTTAAACAAATCGGTTTTAGCGTCAGTATGGTAAGAAAACTGTTTGTTAATGTTGGCTGGAGTTATATTTAGTTTTGTTTCTTCATCTGGTTAGTTAGCTGGTTCACACACTGTAGAGTCCAGTACACTGCAGAGATTATGACAAACGCCTGCATGAAACAAAAAGTTAACATGTATATTTAAACAGAAATAAGTTAATATTTATGCTAGTTAATGAAACCTGGTTCAGGCATACTGTTTAAATTTCTGAAAATATACTCAATAAAAGCAACAAACAAAAACAAAATAATTAAACCCAAAAAGTCAAAAGATGTGGCTAAACAATCTCCCATGATGCATTTGGAAAATCACAGAGTTCACAGAAGCCATTGTGGAATCAGGCCAAAAGTGACATTTTTCCAAAATATAACCCCTCCCTTATTCATTGTGTCCTGGACCATAAACTGCATCCGAGCTCTAAACAGAGTCCAAAATCATATTCTCCCTATCAGAACTACCTCTGATGGGAAATAACCAGAGTTTCCTCAGGAGCTAAAGAACTCCACCTGATCTCTCCCACAGCCAACGTTCTAAGAACGTTCTAAGAACATTCCCTGTTAGCTGGGACATCAATTAAACTGCCATTTTTCCAAAATCAAAATGAACCTTTCCATGAATTCCCGACTGCTGAGGTCTAACAGTGAAAACAAATGTTTCCAATCACCTGAAATAGTCGCTAATAATCTTCTTATCAGACTAATTCAGAGCGCAAACTTCCTGTCTCGCAGCACGCTGCCGGCCGCTGGTGTTGTGGAAAGACAAACCTGCGGTGTTGCTGACTGCAGCTTTTGTGTGAAGCTGATCTGGATAATATTATGTTAACCTTTTCCTTTCAGTAGGGGGCGAGTCTCTGTATATGTATCATTTTTGTTTCGCCCTGGAGAAATGAAGTGGCCAGATATAAGCTTTGATGGGTGGAAAAACAGAGAATGGAAAGAACACGTGTAAAAAGATAGAATATCATCAGCCACCTGAGATAAAGAGCCGATTAGATGTGTTCACAACCAACAGCGTCATTTTCAGCTACTGATAATTATTCTGAAGACTTTTATTGGCATGACTGCAAATACAACACTTTATAAAAGCATGTTCTGGGTTATTTACATAACATACAGTATCCTAGGTAACAGGGAATGTTTTCAGAATATTGGCAAATGTTCTCTCCAAGTTCTCAAAAACTTGCAGTAACATTTGTAGAATGTTTTTTAATGTTATATATCTTATCAAAGTTTTAAAAACGTTATTCTTAAGCTGTAAGTGTAACATTGTAAAAGCGCTACATACATTTAAACTGAACTGGAACTGGAAACATTCTATAAATGTTTTTACACATCAAACTGTAGCCGGTATAAAATCAGATGATTTACAGTAACAGTGCAGAAAGAGTTAATGAACATGTGATCATGATGAGGTCACCACCGGCCATCTGCACAGAAGATCCTTTAATCACAGCCAGACACGAGACTAAAACACCATCAACACCATCACATCTGCATCACCTCCATCACAACCTCACTGACCTGCTGTGTGCTCAGACAATCACTGCAGGGTTGTGACTGCCCCAAACGCCAGTGTTTACACTACTGAGGGAAATCAACTCACGAACGGTTTATTACAGGTGACTTTGCACAACAAACTAGAAGAGCTGATCGTATTTAGGTATCAAACAAATTAGACACTTAAAGTCTTGCCTGTTTGCTAAAATCATAGCAGAATTTTTTTGCACCGCTCAACTGGTAGAACATGGTGCTAGCAACACCAAAGTCATGGGTTCGAATACCGTGAAACACCCAAATATGTTTTAAATGCACCGTGAGTCACTCCAAATAAAAGTCACAACATATGCGGATGAAACGCTAGCCAGCATTTAATTAAATCATTCTAAGCTAATATAATATTCATAGAACACAATAATGGGTCGGGTGGAGTCTATAGTTCACATAATGTAACTCATGAGAACATTTCCTAAAATGTTATTTTATCCTGCAGGAATTAAAACTGTTGTGTTGATGTTTTCAGCACCTGAACTTACAGATCCGCACAGTAACAGAAACAATTCCGTACTCATGTGTAAATCTAATCCATCAGAGCCGCAGACATGCCTAATTGATTCCAGAACTGCATGTAATACTGGGAGGTGGAGAAAAGATGGAGAGATGGAGGGATGTGAAGAGAGAGGTGGCACACTAATGAAAGGTCACCTGAGATGCACGACTGCACCATCAGCGCTAGAAACACACGCTGCAATTTTATGGTAAATTGGGCCGTGCATCTGAACTCATACATCACTGAGACGTGCATCAGAACCAGCCAGATCTGAGACCCACACACACCCTCACACACACACTCACTGATCTATCTAAATAAGGACATTCTATAGACTTCTATTATTTTATACACAGCTGATTATAAACCGTATAATCTAACACTAACCGAAAACGTTCTGCATTTTTACAATTTTAAAAAACGTTTTACTATATTTTTGTAGCTTTTTTGCAAATGAGAACATCCCCAAAAGTTCTTAATTTTTGGCACATTTTTTGCTTCAGTTGAATTTAAAATACTAATGAGAACTTCTTAAAGTAACCTGCAGTTTTGTGTTTCAAACAGAGATGGCGGTAGAGAGGCAAAAGTTACGGATTGCAACTTTAAGCAAATTTGCTAGAAACCTGCACATGCACAAAACTGTGTGTAGGGTTATATATGTTTTTATTAATGTTTGTTGTGTGTAGCTACAGTATTAATCAATCCTACCTCAGTTAGAAAAGCCAGGAGGCCAAGAGGCCTAATGTAACCAATCCAATAAAGTGCCATTAGAATAAAACATCTAACCATCTCCCACACAGCTGCATCAGTCCTGCAAGAGATACAACAGAAGTGAAAATAAGTGACATGAATGTTTCCTATAGATCTATAGTGGGAGGTGATCCATACCTCTGATCTATAAGGAAACCAATGGTGGTCAGAGACAGTAAGACGCAGGCCGTCATAAGCAGTACAGTAACTTCAGACAAGATCTATAAGAGAGACATACAGTACAATGACATGATATGATGTCATATCCTCTATATGACCTTTAAATGAAATTGACCTGACAAGCTTAGCACATGTAAGTAATGTAAATAATGGACATGTAAATAATAACATCCAGAGGTTAAACAAAATCAAGGTCAAACATTAATGAAGTATAATTATCATTATTAATGTTTAAGCTTCTATGCATTGAGAAAGTCAGGTGAGTGACCTCATATGATCCTCAATACAACACGAACAAATAATTACTAATTTTCCCCTGTGTGACACCAGACAGAACGCAGACCCCAGACTTCAGCCCTCAGGGTCCGGCTCGCTTTTCAGTCATTAAAAAAAGGGAGGAAAAGTCTGTCTTGAGTTGTTAATTTCTAAAGCCTTTCCGTATCCAATTTCAACAATAACAGGGCAAGAGGGCAAAAGAAAAAAATATTTTCAAAAATTAGCATTTTTGCTAAACTGTGGCGCAGCTAAACTTGTCAATAAAAAGTTAACGCAAACCTACAGAGATTTTTTACGTTATTTTTTGCCAAGCCCGCAGACCGAAATTTGCTATTATTCTTGGAAGAGGTGACTGATGCAAACGTACGGTTTCCAGGGGCGGAGGAATCGGTCAGTTTGGCTCTGCGAGCGTTTGTATTGGTCGCTGTTTTAATGGCTGGAGGGATCACTTCTCCAAGAGCCACAACTAAGGGAATACCGCAGAGGTAGGAATCATGGGAAAACAAACTGTTGCATTTCATTGGGGAGGCAGGGTGGGGCGCCACATTTTATCTAACCAAAACTACGCCTGGGGAACGAACAAGGGTAGCTGAACTTCTCTCTGTTTCTGAAAGGGGGATAAGAAGGAATAAGCAAAGATTACTGACAAATAGTCTGTCTGTGCTTAACAAGTACAGGGTCTTATTATTAGAGCACATTTAGGATAATGAGAGAGAGAGACTGAGGTTGATAAGAGACCTCGTGAGGTAGCAATAACCATACAGCAAATTAGAAGCTTTAAAAGATCCTATAGATGACAATGAAAGCTGGCATACAGACGGTCTGGAAAGCTACAGAGAAAACCTGACGTGGATTTTGGTTGTGGAAGGCACCCACCGCTTGATCCGTTAACAGGTTTTCATAGACACCCAGCAGAAGTATGAAGTGTAGAGACACGTACGCCTGCATCACAGGAGACCACGCTGGATCATGGGGCTTTTCCTCACCTGTAGTCTGATTGGACAAAAGCACATGAAGTAAACATTCTGATTGGTCAATTGGACAATCTCTCCGTCTGATTGGTCAAGGACAATTTCTCTCTTAAAACAAATATTCCACCACAACAGACTCGTCGTTACACAGCAAAATCACAACGAGTGTGTTTATTTAAACAAGAATATTCTGATATTAATCATAATTACTAATCACTCTTCATAACTCTGTTTCATTCATCACAGATTCTTCATACATGAATCATTCTTGATTTTATAAGTATTCCTGAATCTCTGCTTGAGTTTTGTGCGTGTTTTCCTCACACCAGAAACCCTGGTGGCTACACGGCTACGGTGATCTGCTTTCCCTCAGAAATCAACACATCCGAGCCGGCCGCCCTCTTTCTCTCCCTCGTCTCCACTGGAGAAACAACAGGCACACCCCGGTCCTCATCACCACGGCCCTTTTAAGATATTTCTGTCAAATTCCTGCACCCTGCACATGTTTAGGATCACCAGGGCCCACTTTGAGGTGGTTTTAATTGTAATATGGTGAGAGAGACAGAGGAGAGAGAGGGAGTGTGAAACCGTGTATTTGAGTATGTGGCACAGTCAGGCGTTTTCAAAGCCAGCCGCCCTTCTACTGATGAAAAGACATCAAAACCTTGTCGCAGGCCAGCAGTTTGATCGGGCCTAAAAAAAGCTCGCTTTTTAAAACGAGTGAAAATGAGTCTATTGTTCTTCAGTCCACAAAAGGCATTTAAGACGGATTTGGCATCGGCGCACACCTGAAAAGACTGTTTAAAACACGAGTCTGTTTTTGTGTGAGAACTCAGTGAGTCAGTTGAGAGACTCTTTATTCAGAAACTGCAGGTAGTAAACGAGAACATTTCTGACAAGACAGCTCCTAATTTATAAAGAAGTGTCATTTTAGAAGTGTAAAAATTACCAGCTAGTTTACAGTTTTTAAACCAATTTTCCAAAATCGTTCCCTGGGTTCCACCGGTTGAATAAACAGCCTGTGCCTTTACTCTGAATTGTGGACTTGGATAATATAACAACAAAAAAAACAAACACTTAGTTTCTCAATATTCT
>JAZGTK010006573.1:0-20639 GCA_036877625.1 Ambastaia sidthimunki | reverse complement strand
CCTCGTAGTGACGACTTACCATTAAAAATGCAATATAGGTGAAGCCAGCAGCAGTGGTGGCCAGTATGGGAACAGTTTCATCACTCCACTCTCCTGAACGGTTATATAGAAACCTAAGTAACATTAACACAACATTGGCAAAACGTTAGTAGGTAATTAAAAAGATTAATTCCTGGGTGTTTTCATTGATTCATATGGCCAAGGACGTCTCACATATCAGTTAGTGTTCCTAGGGAATCGAACCCATGACCTTGGCATTACTAGCCATTGCTAACTGAAAACTAACTTTCCAATGTTTAACCATGTTTGATGTTGACTAAGAAAAACAAATCTTCTTCCTCTTTGGCATTGTTTGTCCTGTCTCAAGCAGAAATAAAGCTGTAAATGCTTCATTCTTGTAAATGCAAGCTTGTTGGCTTTTTGGCAAATTGTTAAAAGCGCTTTCATTTGTAAGTCGCTTTGGATAAACGTGTCTGCTAAATAAATAAATAAATGTAATGTTAATGCTAGCTCTTTGCGCTACCATTTAAGCTACAGGAACAAATGTTTACTGTCCTATTGTCTGGTAGTCAATAACAGTCAGACTGCATTAAAGTCTAACTAAATATCTGTGCCCTTGACAAACAAACAGAGAGTGCTAGTTTTTTGACAGACTACACATTTCTCTGGTTGACTTTCATGAGCTCTGGGGATTATATAACTACATTTTTGCCAAAGAGGAGGATGAGGGAGGCATCTGTTTTACAAAAAGCATCCTCTGCCCAGTGGGTATCTCTGAAACAAAGAAAATTAAATGTATCTGGGACACAGTATCAGAATCAGCATTCGTAGCATCCACGCTACTGTTCAGAAAAGAATACTAGTTTTTGACTTATTGAAGTCAACACTGTATACTAACAGCACATTGCATTGTGGGATAGCGCATTTTATTCAGTAAGCACTGTTGCATACTCCTTATTTTGTCAAATGTAGTATGTCATTCAAGTATTAAATGCATACAGCATATCTGCAGAGTAAGGGCACGGCCTAAGATTACAATGCGAAGGGAGCAGTCTGACCCCAGATCAGCTCTGATTCCTTTGGCATTGATTGGCTGGACTACAGCTTGGTGGGAGGGGCCATATCAATGATTTGCCTGGTGGATGCATCTCTCGTCTTATCAGTGATTCTACTGACTCAGTCTCTCAGGACCTTTGATGAAGGTTGCTATGAATCAACCCTCTTGTCCTCTACAGTAAACTCAATGACTCATGTGTCACTCCTGGGATGGGGTAAATGGGGGAAGGGGGTGTGGAGGCCACGAGGGAGAAGAGAGAGGTGACATTGAAAAAGAAAACAGGAGATGAAAGAATGACAGAACGACCTTGAGGCACAAAGCAAACAATGTCCTTTATTCTTTGAGTACATGATTCCTGTAAGGCTAGCTGACAGTGGGTACTGTAAAAATGTCAGAGCCTTGTTTGGTAGCTAAACTACCCACTGAATATAAATGCGTGTTGAATATTATTATACAGCATAATGCAGATACAGTATGCTAATTTTCCATATGCAATAAATACCCAAATGACCTACTAGAGTTGGAAAAAGAATGAGCAGTATACAGCAGAGACCTCAGCGCTGGTACCGTATCCCACAATGCAATGCGCTCGACTGAACTTTCCATTTCCTGTGATGATTAAATCACAACAAGTAACAGCTACATGTATTTCTGACAAGATAACTGGACCACACTTACTGAATTGTACACGAGATGCTACACCTGAAATGCTGTCGTTACATAAAAATATAGCAGGCTAAATAAAGTACATACTGTATTCAGTAAGCTAGTATTTTATTCCAAACATAAATTCAGTCGGCCTGTCTATAAATGTTCCGTCCAATCTGTTTTCACAGAAAACTCTGAACTCTGTGACCTCAGGATTACATTAAGCGTGGGATTATCTCAAATTTGTTTCGGGAAAGCACACAAGGTTCTCGTACGTGTCTCTTCAGAGATTTTGGCATTTTTGATGAACTGTAACGTTATTTATTTTCGATTAATATGTTGTTATGAATCTTACTCACCAGTTAAAGTCATTGTAGTCATTGTGGGCTTCCCACCAGAAGTAAAACCACACCAGCAACAAGGAGAAAGTGCAGAACAGAATGACAGACCACAAACACTCCCACTGAAACAGAAAACAGACACAGGAACGTACAAATGAAGCGCAGATGATAAATCTGCTTGCATATGTTCTGTCTGTCAGCATCAGTGTTTCTCAGTATTGACCGTGTAGGGAAGCATCAGTACTTTGGTAGCTATATGAAAGCAATTCTTTGAAAGATGTCACAATACTACCATTCATTTTAGAGGTTACAATTTAATAGACGTTTCTCATGCCTCGGTATATGACTGCATCCAAGTGAAACCTAATTAAGCTTAACAGAGACACTTCAAGAGTGAGACCTCCATTCATCATGGTTTCATTAGTGAAAAATGAGTTCTCTTCTCTACAGGTCACGTTGCTTTTCCAGCTGAAACCTTTCAATGTTGTACTGGCGTTTCTCACACGAAAGCAATAAAGTAATCAAAAATAACTTAGTTGATATGAAGATTAATTTTTAGCATATCACTAGCACATCCCACTCATGTGTGCACTCACCCCAGCACAGCCTAACTCCTAACAATAACCCCCGTACAAACACCCGCACTTCACAAAGAATTAACCGTTTAATATAGTGTGTTTTCGAGCATACACGATGAAATTACAAAGTGTGGGTTTGTGGATTAATGAAAAGGCTTTAGTGCAATCAAATAAACCATAAAAAACAAATACAATGTATGCCTGAATACAACAAATGGGGTTCTAATGTTTCAATTTTCAAATCAGGGTCAATTTTTTTAACGGTTCTCTTTAATCTATCAGAGGACTCAGTGTCAGTTCTGCCTGATCATTAGGGAAATATATAATAGGTCCAAGAATTCCTGCATGTTACTTAGATGAGTTTTCCTTGAGAAGGGACGGACAGAATGTAGACAAATTACCTTGTAGGTCAACTTCCTGAGCTTCAAAATAAAGACAAATGCACAACGACAGCAGTTAACTCAATAAAAGTCAGGCTGGACACAAAGAACTAACAGTGTCAAAACGGTGTTCTTCAACACTACAAATAGAACGAAGATGTAGTTTGTCATAAGAGGGGCAAGGCAGTACAAACTGTTTTGTTTGGAAATGAATGATCCATTTGGCACACAAAAAAAACAGTTAGGAAGCATGTAATAATTCCTAAGCCCCATCATCCAAAAACACCTAAATATAGACAAAGAGGATTATGGGTAATTCTAAGAGAAACAAAATCATAAACAAATAAATACTGCTAAACCTGAAATCTCCCACCAGTGCCACAGGCTGTCTGAATACATAAAATCAATAGTACATCATAAAATAGGTCAAATTTTTTCCAGCGATGTCAGGAATGTTTAGAGCTGACATATCAAAAAATGAAACTGACAGACACCATATCATGGTATTAGATAATGTTAAGTGCATCTTAAAAAAAAACATTATGAAGCACACTGTTCTCCAACAGTCCATCTGCCTCCAGCCAAGCATCTCCACACAACTTACTCATCCTTCATAACGTAAAACACACCTTGATGGGACACGAGTAGTCCAGCGTATGAGGTGTGATCCTCACGGCTGTGTTCTGGCACCCTGTTTGGTTGTAGTCGGCTAAACAGCTTGGCATGACATCATCAGAGACAATGAGCAACAAGCGGGAGACATCTTGACAGGAAGGATCCTGAGCAGAACTGCCTTATCTAAACAACAATTACCTCATCATCAACAAACCTGAAAAGGCTTGTTTTCAAAGGCATTGGTGCCATGCTGGTCTTCTGATCTGAAGTGGCATCACCACTCAACCACTTACTGCCAAACTGACTTCAAGTTCAAGATATTTCCTGAGGGGAAGGAGATAATAGATAAAGTATGATAAAAACTAACAATCTCTGCAAAGCTCCACAGCGCATTTGTCTGAATGCTACAATTACAGTAAATGTGGTGGACTCTGGCTAATTATTTGAATTGAGGTGATATGCAACGGTTACGGTGGCTGACTTAATAATTTCCAGTAGGTTAAAGTTGCATATCTGAAGCTAAAACAGAGCATGAAAACAATATTTCAGACTAAGATCTGCCAAACACTGGGTGCAATTATGATCAATTATGATAATAAGCCAAGAGTTTCTTTAGCATTTCCTGAGCAATACAGTAAGTGCACAAAAATCGGTTTAACAGCAATAATGCCCAACTTTGATGCTCCGGCATCATATCATTTATTTATACGTGATGAATAAATGTTTATCCGCACACTTCTGTTCCCTAGTTAAAAAAAATCAGTCAGCAGAGTAAAAGGGCAGAGAACACAGGGAGACCGATGGCCTGATGGGAAGAGAGACCGAGAGGCTTCTGAAACAGTGTGATGGGAGACAGCGTGGAGAATCAGGTAGCGAGGGAAGCCAAATGCAGAACCCTCACATCCAAATCCAAATGAATGCGGAACATTGAGGTAATCAAAGACGATTGACTGCTAAACCACATCCAGTGAGCACAAAGTAAATCACAGACAAAATCGTGTATTTTTGAGGGATGGCACAACTTTAAGAGCCACATTTTGCTGCTGGTGTTTTATGAGGACGCTTGTACTGGACAACTGTGTCTGCAAGTTCTGCCCAGAATGTCATGCACTTGTTTTTGAGGGGGCAATAGTGGCAGTTCTGGCTCACTTAGTGCCCTGGGCAAGATGAGACAAACAAAAACCTTTTAGCACACTTAAATGGTTGGTATAGTGGTAACATTTTTGTTTAAAGAGAAACAGGACATCAAATCACAACGTAATTTAATGTTTTATATAAAGTAAACTAAGCTGCATTTTTGTCTGGAAAAAATGTGTGGTATGTCGTCCGTGTATTTAGCCGGAGGGGAGGCACTGCCTGGGTGGGCGGCCTCGGGTCGAGTCAGTGTGCTGTACCTGCTGTAGGCTGGAGGCATCGTCTGTCACTGCTGATCAAGTCTGTGGTGACATCCTGTTCCGGCACGGACACGATGAGCAGACCCCCGAAAGCTCTTACATGATCAAATATATCCACCAAACCAAGAGATAGTTGAACTTTGTGKCTACTATGGCTAACAAAGTGTGCAGTAGCCATAGTAGATTCCCTGCTACTTTTGAAACATGCATAATTTTATAAATAATACATGCACAATTAAATAAACACTGCAGTCAATTGCAAAAAATATACATTTGCGGTGCAGATTTAACTATTTTTGTCTTGTTTTAATGAACTAAATATTAAAACTATAATCAAAAACCTTTAATCTCAATTACTGCATTTAATGCGGACCACCGCTGGTACTTATGTTTTCTGAGCTGTGTAGCTTCAACAGAGCAGAGGCCCATAGGAGAACTGAGCACTTCTGTTCGCAAGCCCTTTGTGTTGGATTCTTAAATGGAAAAACTCTCAATTATTACTGAGAAGGATCTTTTTTCACTTGTGCACACAGCGGCTTAAAGATCTTAAACAAGAGACGGGCGTACATACAGTATTCGCTCACACACTCGCCGGTAAACTCAACAGAACTGTAGTTAACTGTAGTATTAGAACCCTGTGCACCAAGCTGAACTGATCTAGAACCCTGATGATACACATTCCGGACGGCCTTTAACACAGAATGAATCTGGAATCATGAAACATGGATTTTCTTTGCATCATCACAGCTGGGCCCAAAGAAGAGTTTAGGGTGTCAAATGAGGGCGAGACCTCGACTCCAAACTGTTGCGGAATGGGCCGAAGGTCAAATTCTTGTGAATGAATGAAGAAAGCGTATCCTGTTTCTTTGTAAAAGTGACAGGAAACTACATTATCTGTATTCATTGACACTTCTGGCTGTGATGCACCGAGCGCCCCGGTCTGGGTCTCTCTCTTTCCCCCGCTCTCTCACAGACAGCTGAACTGGCTGTTTCTGTGAACAGGGTCGAGCCGCCTGCTGCGGACAGTCAAGCCTGAGCCAAAAATCGCTGACAGCACAGTATGAGCAGCTGAGAGCCGGAGAACAACAGGAAACCGGGGCAATGGCTTAAACTCTCTTTGTGGAGTGAAAATGGAAATCTATATCCGCACCTTTTTGCTCGTTTTATTGTATCAGGCATTGATCAACACACTGCAGATATTTCTCTAAACTCATCTGCACCTCACATCATATTCTGAATCTTTAAAAGGCTTGAAAAGCAAACATGTCTTGCCTCTATGAGTTCAGTTATCAGCTGCTGGTAACATGATACAATACTGCATATGCTTTATAGTACTGAACTGTTAGAACATTCAAATAGGACATCATATCATTGCATTTGGATTCGAATGCAATGATAGGACAAACATTTTGGGGTCCTGTGCCTTCCAAAAAATATATATATTTAGACCACTTTACACAGTGCTTGCTATCAGGATGTAAAGAGACTTTCACCCAGCATAAAACATTTCTGGAAGAAAAATGTCTATCCTACCTTTTGATGAATACATTTGATGAATAATTTACTTTAAATTATTAATACTTAATGATGCATCTTATTTATTAGTCAAATAAATTACTGAGTACTTCATAATATCATTCCCCTTCTGTAAATGAAAAACTACTCCAAACTTATTTTGGACATTTATTATGTCTTTTCCCTTTAATACGAGAAATCTTTCTTTAGTTATCGACATCTCTAGAAGCTGTATCTTGGTTTCTGTGGCAACCGTCTCTCCACAGCTACATGACCACGGTCAAAATCTGTGTCACCAGTTTTCAAGTCTCCTCCTTTCTCTTTCATCTCATCTTACACAGCCTGGATGTCACACACACGAATGAGCCCCAACTCTCTTCTCCCACAGGGACCTTTACACTGTACACATCTGAAAACAGTCATGCCCAACGGCCAAACACTCTCTCAAGACAAACAAACCCTTTAATGACCAAGCCTTCAGAGAGTTTTATCTATTTGATTAACAATTAAAAAAGTACAGGCTTTTCTCTTTCTGTGTGTTTTTTAAACTTAACTGCATGCAAAGGCTTTAGGAGCGAAAGTGGACAAACAAAACCAGATTTTTCCCTTGACACTTATAACTACAGCTGCGGTGTTGATGTGTTACATATTCTGATGTTAAAGTTACACAGATCTCCTTCCTGGACTTCACTGATGTTGCTAAGCTAACGACACAATGCTGTAAAAGCATGAAAATAGGCATGCACACAAACGGTGGGCAAAATAAACAACATCTAATATAATTACAATATATATTTAACAATTTATTCTTAAGTTAATCTATATATACACATCAGAATGTAATCAATATGTTTCAGAGCTGAATTAAACTAAATGTTGCACATCCGGCTAATGTTAAAGATATATAGACCTGTCATGTTTTGCTAACAGCAGAACATCCCCCAAGATTCTTGGCCTCTCTTGTTGCATTAGTGAATGTGGAAGACACCATTTGTGGGCAGTCTGAGGCAGCGCTTTCAACACACATAAATATTGTCACAATTCCCCTGACGCTCGGTGTATGTGCTTTAATTAACTGCATGGATACTGTATCCTAGACGAAAAAAGTGCTTTTATACTTATAAGACTGATCTTTAGCTACTTGAGTATATTGAAGAAACAGACAGCTGATGTTTCAAAAGAGAGCCAAACAAAAAAGTAGATTTATAAGATTCCTAATGAAATGTTCAACCTCAGACACTACTGACTGATTCTTATCAATGTCTACAGCATTAATATATTAATATACTAATATATTGATATCAGTAATAGCCAAAGCTTTAATACCTTTAAGCTCAGTTTACTTAAAGCTTGGTCATGTGACCAGACATTAGCATACTTCTGAATTCTACCTGCTAAGACTGTGTCCTGTATCCAGTCATGAAATAAGTGACTGGTTTGGAAGGGTCTACATGCATCACACAAATAGTGTCTTAAGAGGCTGACCTTTCGATGACCTGTGGTTCAATAGTAAACTTATGTTCTCATACACACATCAACATCATGTCCATGTTCAAAACAAAGACGGAAACAGATATTCCACACTGGTCTGGGTGACAGACATAAAAGACAAGGTAATTGGTTTCCATTAGCTTGTGAACTCATTCCGGGCCTCATAGTGACCCGTGACCCTTGACTAATCAGAACTTTGATTTAGTTTCTTTTGTAGTTTTCTTGGAAACTATGACTAATCCTGTGACCCGAGTAATTTTTAACCCTAGTTAACCTATAACACTTACAAAATGACTTACTATAGGCGCCGGCTGTCGTGAGAAGTATTATGCTATTCAAACCCTCTTTTTTTCCATCATAAAGCTATGAGTTAAAAAAAAATTATACATTCAATTCATTTATTCATTACAATATTTTAAAAAAGGTCTTATATAATAGGTGCCTTTAAACACTGTACTTGTGTTTAAAAGAAAAAAAAACATTTTTATTAAAATATTCTTATAAGCAAGCAATAACGTTAATACAACGTCTAAAACGTGAACGTTTCTAGGTCTTTCAAAATAAAATTTTTAACATTTCTGTTACTTAACAGGAATGTTAGGGAAACGTTCTCACAACCTAAAATTGTTAGCTGGATATAACCTGACATCCAAACATTTACCTGAGTGATTTGGTTTTAATAAAGTCTTTGAATATCACAGATGGACGGCTCGTGATGGAGTAACTCACCTTGGTGGTGTCATCATGTGACCGCTGGTAGCGTTTCCAGCGGCAACCGTAGATCCCGGTCAGACATGACAAACACAGCTGTCTCTCATAGACCTGTAGAGGTTGGTGCTTCACCATGCTCCTTCAGTCCAGACTCCAGCCCACCTCACTATCATCCCAGTGACAGCCCAAGACCCTGCAGACACACACATACACACAGATCAGCACAACAGCCACGTGAAGCTCACTGAAATGGCTGACACACCCATAAATCATAGGGGGGAGGTGTGGAGAGCTGAGGGTCTGTTTGTTGTGGCATAAATCAGAGCTCTTAAATATTGTAATCCTTAAAGCTAACAGTCACAGGAGCAATTCAAAACAGTCAAAGCAATTAAATATATCTGTCTTTATCCCTGTCTGACTCCATCTGACTCCATCTGACTCCATCTGACTCCATCTGACTCCATCTGACTCCATCTGACTCCATCTGACTCCATCTGACTCCATCTGACTAACTGCCTGTCTGTATCTCTGTCCATATGTCTGTCTGTCTGTCTATTTGTCAGTGGAACAGTACTGGACCCTCAGCCGCTCTCCTGCTGGTGCCAAATCTGCTGTATGCCTCCAGTAATGATCAGTGAATTTCTCAAGAAAATTAACTCGCATGCCTGCCGCCTCAGCTCGAGATTTTCACTGCTTATCTGTCACTGTGGGAGAGGAACTAAACCTCTGGGACTCTTATCGGGAAAAGCAGGGCATCTCTGGCACCAGCAAAAACATTGTCATCTAATGACACAGCTTTTCATTTACATAAACACAAGCACTGGGGACATCTTTTCACAAGTCATCATCTGTGAAACTTTGGCTACAAATCTGCTTAAAAACTGCATGTTTAAAAGGCAGGATAGGCAAAGTTTTCCAGAAAAAGTTGTGTTACGTTGAAATTCTGATAGCAATCACTAAGTGGTATAAATATTTATACATTTATATATCTTCTGTGGAAAGTGCATGACCATAAAATCTTCGTCCAATCATTGCATTCGGTCCATACGCAATGACAGGATGTCCTACCTGCCTGTCAAACTATGCATTTTCATATCTCCACATACTATTGGAGGGGGCGTGGCTTTGGAGATCGCTCTGAAGGGCGAGCAGGATCTTGTGGTTTCAAAGCTAGCTTGCTATTGCTAGCCTCTCTAAAATTGCTTTCTCTACTTTTTACCAACTGAAATTTGAAAAGTGAAAGATGAAATGAAAACTCTAGGGTTGTGAAAATGGAATATCTAGGGTGGATGAAGCATTCAGAAAACATCTCCCTATATCTCTTCTCTCTATCTGCTAAATGAAGCTTTGTGTGTGGGCCTAAATGGTGATCAGGGGCATCAGTTACAGAGGCCACCATTTGCATTCACTGCTGGGGGGTGTATCTGGTTATTAGAGTATCCAGCAGAGCAATGGGAGTTATCCGTCATCAAGGTCTCATGTGAATGTTACGAAACCCTCCTCCAGTTTTAAAGACAACATCAAAATAAACTTCTGATGGGTGTATAACTCAACAGAACAAGCAACACGTGAGGTGGTTTCAAAAACCTCACCCTTCTCTCATTCTGACAGTGACAGATGTACACTGACCCACAATAAAGGTCACTTGGAACGCTGTTGTACAAACATGCTAATCTGTTTGCTGTACAAGCATGCTAATCACCAATGTCTTTGAGATTAAATGTACAAAATTGTATAAAAAACTGAGCTTTTACAAGAGACAGAAAGATGCTCTTTTTTTAATAAATGATTTATCTGCACACATAATTATTTTTTAATTCATGTGCCCTCCTAATCTTTAATCAAAATGTAAAAACGTACTTCCCCTCTGGACAACAAACCTTCTCTGACGATGTTAGTCTGACGGTATGGGCGGAGCCAGACCCATTAACAACACCCCCTAAATGTCAGTCTACTGCAAGCTTTGAAACACCTACTTTTCTAGAGCCAATCGATTCCCATTAAAAAACAAGCCACACCCTTTTGTTTCACTTTGAATTAAATCAGAATACTTAAGTCAGTTTCTGGGTTACTCAGACTTTAATGTTTCTCGTGTTTTCTGCGTTCATTACTGTAAATTAGCCGTCACTGTTTGTTAATTGAGAAGACATTATTATTCCACTCCCATGCTGAGGAGAGAATCCATCTTAAAAAACTGCTGAATTATTAAGCACCTCCTACTGTAGATTTACTGCTGGGCTTGTGGAAGATCTAAAAAAAAAAACGGTAATATAAAGAGCTGGTGGGATCATTTGAGGGCTAATTTGATCCGGCCGCGTGCTAATACGCAGGTGAAAGGCTAAACTTTAGTCAAATCTCAAAAGAATGTAGAGAGAATCAGACAGCATTCAATGTTATAGGATCATTTTTCAATCGGTTCAAGCTAAAAGTTGTGTATGAAAATAATAAGCCATCACATATTTATTAAACCGTCCAAACATGTGATAGTTCAAATTTATAAAGCCAATAGTGCAGGAGGTCACAATGATTGTGATGAGTCACTGTGATGAACTGGTGATGAAATATAGTCATCAGCTGATCTTCTCAGCAGAAAAAGAAAAACATGCTATTACACAAGAGTCCGGTGAGGTCACACTGAAGTACCCTGCAGTCTTCAACAGGCAGTGGTTGAAGTCTTCAGATCTCTGTACTTTTGCAAAATAAATCACATTCTGCCACGTCATCAGTTATCGTAATGATCAGGTGAAAGACTTGCCAAGCACCTCAGAAGAAAGTGAAGACTAGAAATTACATCTATTGATCCCAACAGCAGTAAACGATAAACAGATTAAATGTGTTTCAGTAAGAGCCACAAAAAGTCACATCTCCAACCATTCCAGTAATCCTACTTTTGACACTAAAGTTAACCCTGCAAATGGACAATGACATTTCAAACACTGAATTCATAAATCGCAACCAGTAACTAAGGGCTCTTGTAAGCCGCCTACATATGTAGCATGGAGCTCAATTTGTCCAATACACAATTGTTACCTTTTAAGAAAGTGTTGTTTTCAAAGCACGAGGTTCCAATTCAGTCACAATTCTGCCTGAAAGCAGCTGTATATGTAGTAGTATACAGCAAGGCAGCTCACTAGGTTTTGAAACGGAGCCAAAGTACAAAGCCTCAGTCAGCTTAAAAAAAAACTACCTCTCCTGTAAACCACTAGTTCACTTGTACTCTATATTTTTAGAGATCTGAAATGGGGCGGAGACGGAGAGTTTAGGAGAACGTTCTCCTTTTCTGCTGTCTCATTTCCTACAACCAGAAAGAGTAACAAACAGCCTCCAGTAAGGGAAATGGTTCAGCAATTTAAATCAAGAATTTTATGTAGAAGGGAAAGGAGGTACCTTTGCTTAGTCTATGGAAAAAACACAGCATCACTTAATGACTCTGTGGTTTTAAAGCTGCAATACGTAACTTCTGCCTCTCTAGCGCCATCTCTGTTCAAACCATAACATTGCAGGTTACTTTGTGTAAACTACACGATTTGGAGACGAACTAAACAAGGCCGTGTGCCAGTACTAAAGATGTCCAGAGCCAATCTGATGAGACATTCAAAGAAATCACAGCCAATCAAGATCTTCTCAAACTGTAACACTACAAATTACTGCCATTGCTCTCAGACAAGTGAGGAGACAATTGAGAAAAATGACAACAATTGAGTCTCTGCCTGAGGGGAAGATGGAGAAGATTTAGTTTTTATCTTGCGGCGAGATGCCAAAACGGATCAATTTACAGATGTACAGACTGAGGTGTTGCACTGTATTTTTTCACAGTGGGACACAAATGGCTTGTCTTCCCTTATCTCAGGTGATTTGAAGAAAGCAGCAATTTTGTTCTATTTTGAGATGTTCGATTATAGCAGGTGCTTAAGGAATATTTCGCATCATTGTTTTCTTTCCATAGACGGGAAGCTGAAGTCCACAGATAGCACACAGATATTTGTGGCAGGCCGTTCAAAAAAATAAAAAAATCATATCTCAGTTTGTAAAAGAAAAGACGAGAGGACATGTTTACAGTAAGGCACTTGGGGGCAAAATGGTAGCACAGCGGGCAAAAAGGCAATTTTTAAAACATTATTACATTATTTAA
Source organism: Ambastaia sidthimunki (assembly GCA_036877625.1). Classification (NCBI taxonomy): domain Eukaryota; kingdom Metazoa; phylum Chordata; class Actinopteri; order Cypriniformes; family Botiidae; genus Ambastaia; species Ambastaia sidthimunki. Next base: position 7,777 of record JAZGTK010006573.1, on the reverse strand, counting down.
AACATTATTATCTGATACTAGTCTAAATCATGCTTTTTTTATACTAAATGGCCTTTGCCAAGAAAAGTGGCAACAGTGAATCAACCAATCACAGTGCTTTAACTCCACTGAGGGGGCGGAGTATAATAATAACACCCTGTCATGACCTGACTCATGTTAGCAGGTTGTTTATGTTCAGCTCCCTCCTAACTGGAGTTGTTCCAATGCAGTATCAGCACAACCCCCCCTCACCTCACTCCCTCTCTCCATAACAGCTGAAGATATTCCAGTTACCGTCTGTTTACTCAAAACTGCCAGATAGCTAACACGAAGCCTCCCTTTCAATGAAGGAGTGAGTGTGACCTCACAGAACTGCACTTTTTGTCTCAAAACACTTCAGTCTGCAATATACAAAGACCACAAGGAGTTCAGACCTGACTTCATCCAATAAAGACCTAAATAAAGGAGACTGAAGCTTAGGGGAGGGACAGCAACTGAGCTGGTGTTGAACAAAATATCTGAGTTTATAAAATACTGTCAGAAAGTTTCAAATAAAATTGATTTATTTGTTCACTGTACTCTACTGTACTCTACTGTACTCTACTGTACTCTACTGTACTCTACTGTACTCTACTGTACTCTACTGTACTCTACTGTACTCTACTGTACTCTAGTTTGCACTGTATTATTTAACAGTTAAAAGGACAGGTCACCTAAAAATGAATGTTGTTCATCTTATTTGAAACAAAACAAGAGTTAAAAAATTTGGATGTGACAGCCTCAGTAAATGTTCACTTCAATTGTATTAAAAAAAAAATCATTTTTGGGTGAACTAACCCTTTTGCACTCCTCCAACACTTCAAACTACAATTTTTATGTTGGCTGTTAGCCTTTAAACATTGGAAAACATAACTGTCATTTTCACACTGCCACAAACAGCAACAGGGTCACAGCACTCATCCAACAAAACACTCGCTCTCATTTATAACTTCAGTGGAATCAAAAACAACATTAAAACAGAAACTATTGATTCTAATGCGTCTTACACAGTTATTGCACATACATGGACCTCAGACTTCTTTAGTTACACTGTTTTCAAGCATAAATTCTCAAAGAGAAACTGCTCAGACCAATTAGGTTTATTCTCAGTGACAGAAATTGACAAGAAGATTCATGTTTGTTCGATTTTAGACATCGATCTATTTCGTCCAAGCAACGCTAGGTGTGTAACGCAGCAACTTGAAATGCTAATGAACAGAAAATGCTGATGTGAAAATCTCTTCATTTAGAAAGTCAAGGTCAAAACGCAGACTTAGCAACAAACATTACTGTTGTGCATGCATACAATGTTAGCAAAGCATTTCAAAGCTTTTTAAGTACATTTTTAACATTATATCATATATCAAAAACAATTCTTATGATGTCTGTGACAGATTTAAAAAAATGTTTGAATAACGTTTTTATAACCAAGGTTAAAACAACCTCTAAATAAACAACGTTTTGGAGGATTTGAATATTCCTAGAACTTTCTAAATAACACTTAACATTTTTTCCCTAATGGAAACGTAAGGGAAATGTTCTTACAACCAAAAATTGAGGGGTTAGCTGGGATGGCATATAACATAATTACTTGGTTTATGTCAAGACACTGGAAATGAGCCAATAAAGAATGCTTTAGGACATTCTATACTGCCAATGCACATTCTATATATAGAATAATATATAGCTTATATACAGTCTTCTATATGCCCAAACATATAGGCTTAAAAAGGCCAGTTTGTATGTGCTAAAACCCAAAACTCATCAGACAGATCAAGTGAAACTTCAAGCATGTACTGAATTATTTATTGATCAGCTGTGAACACTAATGGGCCTTTGGGAAAAACTAATTGGCTGTTTTCCCATGAAATAATTAAATATGTCATATCTATTCATTTCTAATTCAAGAGGTTGATGGAAATGGTCAGTGGACTTTAACAGTGGGAAAAGATAAATGAAAAGAGCAGCGTTTATTTTCAGCAGCCTTCGCCATCTAAATTAATTAAAGGCTTGTTTATGGACACATGCCTGGTGCCGCATTTCTCTCATTAATAATGGAAAACAAATATGTCTCTCATTTCCTGTCACAAAATGACTAATAGACTGCCAGTTAATGAAAGCGACCAATCACAAAGAATCAGTGAGAGAATGGACTGTGTCAGGTGTCCAATGAGATTTCTTCATTTTTCATTTACAGGAAGCTTCATCCTCTTGGGCGGAGAGATCAAGCCAAAAGTTTTCATCAGACTGCAGAATTTGAAAGAAGGCCTTGTGCCGATTGATCGATAGGAGGAACTATAATAGATTTGGGATAAATATAGCTCCTTTCTTCTATTTTATAAGCCACAGCAGCCCTGAATACCATCTAGAAGAAACACTTAGTCACAAGTCCCAGCACAGTAGGGGAGACCTGGGAGTGTTGTGACACCATCAGATCAACCAATCAGAAATGATCTACAGGGGTTAAATTAGTGTCATACAGGGCATCCACTTCCCTGAGGTGACCACAGACTTTACAGCTATTTTTTATATATCATGGGTGATCAGACAGAAAAACATTTTAACACACAGATAACACAAAATGAAATTGTGGACATCTGCCACAGCCATGCGATAAAAAAAAAAAAAAAACGTACATTTTGAACATATATTTTCTATTAGTGTAACAGCCCACTCCAGACACAAGCCTACACAGTTTAAACTCATGCAGCAGAATGCTAAACCACTTTAATTTGTAGCTAATAAATATGGAAATAATATATCAAAGAGACACACAGCACATAAAAATAAAATGTTACACTCTTACAAAGTGTTACACTCTTCTTTGGCTTCCCCAACTTTCATTAATTTTCAAAAAAAAAAAAAGACCAAGCAAGAAAATTACAAAAAGTCATACAGACCAAATTTACAAGCAATTACTAGCTAATGGTGGCCGTATGACAGCTAGTTTTACAAAGCAAAATTCCCCCCAACGACGGACCAATTAAACGAAGAACTATTAGCTCTGTGACGAGTGACACGAAAATGCTTCTCACAGACCAGCTACCGACATTTTACACTGTTAAACGCCCATCAGTTTAATTATAAGGGCTGCAATAGTGTTTAGATGCCTCGTCCCTCCCAACTGGAGACAGTCTGTGGTTTAACATGTCACAGATGAGACCTGCTCTGAGATTTTACTTTCTTTCTGGCAATAATTAAAAGCAGCAGGTGGAACCGTCTGAAAACAAAGTGAGACAAAAACAAAAGCCAAAAAACAACCAACCAACAACACAGACCAACAAAGTCATTTGCTCAGTATGTTATAAAAACTGCAGCTGCTCTCTTTTGATGGATGTTTTACAGTCACAAATTCAATTTCAGAACACATGAAGTTCTTCCATTTTGTAATACTACAAGTCTTTCCTAAAAATAGCTCAGATAAGCAAGGCCAAATATGGACTGTGTGCCAAATAAGCTCAAACTTCCTCTCTAATATCTCTCATGCAAGATTTAGCTTCGCTGAATACATTACGGTGGTTTTAATTATGAGCGGGAGCACCAGCCTCACCCCAAACATCACAGTGGGGATGTGGAACAATGACATTTCTGAAAGTTCAACTGCAGTTAATTCAACTGCCCATCATTTATTCAGCAGAGTAATGAAGCTTCAGACATCACATCGCTCTGTAAACAACCATTCTTCCTTAACCATCTAATTGACTGTCTGTAAATCTAGCCTCTCTGGTAAGAATTGACTCCTATGCAAAACTTTCCTGCTTGTGTTACGACAGCCTTGTCATCTTCATTCGGAAATATACTTTAAGGTATTTGTGTACTTGTAGTCTACAAACAAATTTTACACTTTACATATACTTTACAAGAACACAAATACCAATGCCTGCTTAACTTTGATCAAAGAATTGAAGGTCTGTGAAGTCTGATCATACATATTATATTTTAAGCATTTAACCAAAATGTTTGTTTGATTTCTAAACATAGAAATTATTAAATGCAAATCCCACCTCAAGTAATTTCCAATTCCGTGACCAGCCATTTATAAAATTCCACAAAAATGTTTTTTAGAAAGTATCTTCAGAGAGTGGGACAAAATTGAAAGACTTAACACCTCCTACACACGAGGGACAGATCAGAACGAACAACAAACCAGGATAAACATACTGTGTTCAGATGGCTTTACTCTCTCCAAACAGAGGGATGCTGGGCTTGGCACGTTCTCCATCCAGCTGAACCCGCTGCCCTTAGAATGCTAATGCAGAACGCACAAGAGTGCTCTGAAAAAGCTCTCGTGATTAAATCCAGCGGCCTGGTGAGAAGCAGGAAATTCTGGATCAAACATTAATCATACGATAACTGTTGCTACGTTTCCCTAGAAAACCGGCACCTGACAAAGGCATGCGGGGCATGCGGACATAGAGGGAACATTGTTCTGGAGAAAAGTGAAGGCGTACAAAGGCTTAACTCTTTCTGTACCTGAAACCCAGAGGCAGTAAGCACAGGTCCATGTCTCAAAGGGCTACTGGAAATACATGGTCTGCCCACTACAAGAATTACATTAGCACAGCAGTATCTAATAGCATGATGGTGGAGTTCTCACCCGGTAACATACTTGAATTGACAATATCACAATTTACATTTACAATTAGATTTTTGTGCGGCCCTCAAAGATAATTACAGTGTAATCAAGCTACACATTTGACCAGTTTTACGCTTGGCAGTGAATAATTAAAGCACAAAACACATAGTGGTTAACACAAACCATGTTAATCCTCATTTCAACCTATATTTAACCCAGCCTAGTTCATATTTTATGTTACTTTATATCATTTTCAAGATTGAGGCCATGTTAACATGCAAACAACCCATGCTGACCAATTGACAGATGAGTTTTGACACACTGCCTGACAAAAATAAACAAATAACTAACTAACACATAAATAACCTAAAATAAGATTTAGTAGCCGTTTTCTCAGAACGTTGGCTAATATTCATAAAGTTTAAAATGTTCTTGCAGTAACATTTAGAATTACATTTTTGATATAAAAAGTTAAAGAAGTTCAAACGTTGCAGAATGGGTGGTTAGTTGTTCTTTTCCCCAGCTATCTGTGACAATTAGTACTGACCTACAACCTGTTTTTGGGTTGCAACCCATCGACACAATATGTCTGCTTTGCCTCAACCTCACAAACAGAGTACAATAAACAAGCTAAGCTAAACATAATCATTATACTGGCTGCTCCTGTACCTGCCTCAATATGACCCTGACTCTGCAAATCTGTGCTGGGCAGACCAAAACCATCAGTTAAAACTGTCCCATTACATGCACATATCTGAACTAACTGCTGCTTATTAGTAGTACAGATCCATACTAATCGAATAACCACCCATGGTGACTTCTGCTTTAAATACAGAGTTAAAGATTACAAATAAAGACAAAATATCTTCTAGTTTTAAAGCACAACCCATCACATGATGGTTTTACACTGGGTAGACATCATTTAGTCCATGTATGATGTAACACTGAGCTTTGAGACTCTGATCCTCGTCCATTATTTCTTGACATGTGGAAGGGGGGTGTGGACTAATCAAAGACAGCACACGGCTCAGATCCCGCAGGATGGACAAAAGTACGAGGTCATCTCACAGCCCCACTCAGCTCTCTTAGGATAAGAACACATAATTCGACATTACACCCTCCCTGCTACATCAAAACCTTGTTTCCTTAGAGATGAGCTAAACTAAAAGACAGTGTGACTAAAATCTGATCAACTCACTGACGTGTGCGCATGTCCCTCTTTTTTTGATTACGTAACAAGAAAGGGTTTAATGATTTCCATAAGACACCCTGGTTTTGTTTCTTATGGTCTTTTACATCAATAATGTCCTATTGGACAAACGACTCACTGATTCAAGGTGATTGAATTGGAAAATCCACAATATCTATCAGGTCAAAGGGCAACTTTACAGTCGGTACAACTTGGAGCCTAAAACACAATTATCTGGTCCAACATCTGAGTGGCAGTCGCTGGTGTATGTTATGATTGTACTATCTGTACCATCTCCTGTTCCTAAAAGCAGTTTTTGAGAGGCTAACAGTAACAAGCTAGCTTTAAAAGCGCAAGACCCCACCCTCCACTCAAACCAAATACATATCTGCAAATACAAACTTTGACAGGCAAGCAGGACATCCAACCATTGCATTTGGACCGAATGCAATGATTGGACGAATGTTTTACATTCCTGCGCCTTTAACAAAAGACATATAAAAGTATAAATATACCACTTGGTGATTGCTAACAGGATGTGAAGAGACTTTCAACCAGCATAACATGAATGTTTATGGAGCATCCACGCCCTGTTAGCAGTAGGGTTTGGGTTTAATATAGGTTTATGGCTATGATTGGTGAAGATAAGACATAAGGAACAGGATATAAAGGAACAATAAATACTGTTGATTTAGAAATATGATCGACTTGGTTAAATCAAGATGTACCATTTGCTGTATTTTATTTATGCAGAGAAAACAGATGGACTCATGTCACCTGGTGTCAACAGACCGGGCGTGCCATTTCAAACAATAACTTTTTACATACAACACACATCAGTCTATACAACTTATATATAAACGTATATATAACCTGCTATGTTATGCATACAGTACATTTCACTCACAACATAAAATATACAGTATTAACACTGGACGCCCAAATCTAACAACACCTTCCGCTATAAATAACAGCATCAAACAAACGTCCTTACAGTAAAGCACACATTTATCCTCCAATACCTCATTTAACCATATAAAAGACTTTCTGAGGAGCCATTAAAAGCAAAAACACGGTCTTAAGGTTTCCTACCGTATCCACACGCGTTTGCCTCCGAGTTTATCCGCAGGTGAAGTTTGGGTTTCCTCCGCAGATAACGGGACAGGTATCCCAGCACCGCTCAAAAAGTCGAGGTTAAAAGCACACCGTGTCCCGCAGACAGCAGATAAGCTTGAGGGGCAATGTGCAAGTGTTTGCCCGGCTACAAATGAATGCTGGTGCTCGGTTCATGCGCTCTTTGTGTTGACAGCGGAGCACCTGGACAGGCGGCGGTGTGAGACAGCAGAAGCCGGGCTGATTGCGTTATGGGCGGGGTGGATGGATTACGGGGCGGGGCTATACGGTGCTCCGTCTTATTGTGCTCTCTGCTGTCCAGTGTGAGATTTTTCTAAACGATAGATAGAAATTATTTAGCATTTGAGGTATTTAGCAAAACAAAAATTAGTATATTCTTAATTATTTTTTAATTACGTGACTGCAAATGTACGTTTACAATCGTAAATTGTTAAAGAAGCGACAAAATACATGGTTTAGTGTAACATGCTTTTTTTCTTTATTGCTTAGAAATAAGCTACAAATATTTTTACATATGCAATATGCATGTATGCAATATACATATTTAAACGACAGCATACAGAAAAGATCTGAATGAACTAAAAACATTTGGCCTTGTTGTTTGGACTGTTTGGCCTATAGGGAGGGAATAAAGCAATTGTCAGCAAGCGGTTTAAGGTGGAGATTTAACTTTGATGCTATCTTCCCAGCTTCACACACGCAAGATCGGCGCTGTGTGTGGGCACGTTTGCTTAGTTTGCGGGGTAATTGCTTCCTTTGGCATTTCAGCCCCTGTGCAAATAAAACTGACGCCCATCTTCTATAATCAGCTGTTATTCAAAGTGCCCAGATGCGTTTTGAGCAGCTGAGAAATCTGTGTT
>JAZGTK010006572.1:0-18012 GCA_036877625.1 Ambastaia sidthimunki | reverse complement strand
AATCAAGTGATGTTTAAAAAAAATGACACTAGACCTTTTCTCTGAACATCATTCATCTACTAAAACTCCAGTTGGTTAAATGTAGTTTTGACAATAGAACGTTAGCTATTGTCAAAACTACATTTAACCAACTGGAGATTTAGTAGAAGAATGATGTCAGTTTCCCTGAAGTTCATACAGAGTAACAAGGGGTATTAGTTCATCATATTATCATCCTATGCTTCTTGGTTTGTTTTTTTGTTATCTAATGCAATAAACACTCAAAGAATTTTAACAGTGGCCTAAATACCCCAATTGGGGCCACTGAAAATCTGTTGTTTGTCTTAATAGGGCACTTAATATGAGTATATGTAGAGAAACTACCTGATTGTTAGACAATGGGGAGCTGAAATGATGCGAGTGTAGATTTCGGCCCGTCTTCATGTGTGTGATTCGGATCGCCTGACCACATCGAATGGGTTCTCCACGATGGCAAAGGGCATTAGGTTTCCCACGGATACGCCAGTAGCTGTTGGCATCATCAGCTGATTCCACACCAGTTACTGATTGCTGGCCACTACCTGCAGGGTTGGGTCCCAAATGACTTAATGTTTGCATGAGCTTCACAAACACATGAATACAACATCTGAGAACTCTAACCAAAGCAGGCAGATATTGGTTTCTTCACTGGAATTACAAAGTACCAATAAAATAATAAAAACATCTGTTTTAGATAAAATTATAAGCTACACATATCTGTGACAGAACCCTAGTAAAGTCATATCAGTATCAGTTCATAATATCCTGGTATTTACATATATGAAAAATAAATAAATATAATTTTTACATGGTGCTCTGTGACTCTTCAAAGGCTATCATGGTACGTCCAAAAACACTGGATTGGTATTACTATGGCACCATGTCCAAGAAAACAAGGTCATACTTATTGCTGGTGCACCTGTCGTCACAGTTAAATGTATCCTCATTTCTTACCCATCATAATTCACAAACATAAAATCACCTGTGGCCGGCTAACGTCTGCACCAGCTGCTACAACACTGATCATAATAAGCGGAACCAGTATAAATGAAAGCAGCACGCAGCGAAGCATGAATTGTAAATTTGTATCATCTTTTTACATAAAGCAAATTGGTAAAGCTGAAATATATTCATCGTCCAAACCGGTTGTACCTGAGCCGTATTTGACATCATGCGAGTGAAGTCTGACGTTGTGTCGCGTGTTCAACAATTTAACAAGAGATCCACACGTGACGTAGCTGGAGTCCACATCACGACCACCGCAGTGGGCAAACATCACGCATAATAAAAACAAATCCAGAAAGACGGATATTATTCTTAACTGTCCCATTGTCTCTGCTTTTATCCACATTACAGAAAGACGGATACAGAGTCCCATTCAAACGCTGACACGCTTTCTAACCAATCGCATCATGACAAGTCCGAAAACCAGGAAGTGACAGGCACGCACACACGGAAAGCGGTGATTGGTCGAGGGCGTTGTGGCGTCACACGTCTTGCGACTGAAGCGTGCGCTATTAATTCATAGGGGCTAGTTTTCACACTGTTTTCTTTGGTAGATACATTTCAGGGTGTGGTTTTGTTAGTTTCTGTAGACACACCTTGACGTTTTAAATACGAAAAACTAAGTTCAGTTCATATTTTCAAACGTTGACCCCAATGTATTGGGGTATTACAAAATTAACCTGCTGGTTAATTAAACCACACTGAGGAATTTCCCTCTTGGAAAATTTAAATGCTATATAAAGCATTTTAACAGTTCACAAGAAAAATAAGCAGCATGCAAGTGCACAGCAAAGCATTGATTTAGTCAAATTATAATTAACAGGTTGTAAAATCTGGTGTACCCCACGCCATGTGTTTTGTGTTGGGGTCTGTACTCAGTAGCGCCGTCTGCCGGACATGGCGCAGCATCGCAGCTCTTTCCCTGCTTCTGTGACGGCGTCAGATGTACGTACGCTGTCAGGACAAAACCTAATTCAATTATTTATGTACAAATGAAATGTGTAAACAGGGGAAACTAATGAAAATCTAATCTCGTAAAGCTTTTTTTTCTAATTTCCCTCGCAAGTCATTGAATGTTTATCGTTATCGTATGTACCTTGTGCTGAGAGCAGTTATGTGCAATTTAGAGTTACAGTTATAATGTAGCCAAATTATAACGTGTATAATGTGTATTATGCGTTCAGCGTCTTTCCGCCTCCCTGAGGGCGTTTACACAGAAAAACACGCAGTTAAAACGCAATGCTAAGATGACTGGATGTAAAAATGTGTGTATCTGTCAAAAACAGTTTTACGTTGGGGTCGTGGTCTATTTATGTTGTGTTATGAACTTATGAATAAAAAAACTATCGTAAAATTGCGCAGAGATAATAAACTTGATGCTCTCTCTCTCTATCTTTCTCTCTCTGACTTTTCCATATTTTTAAATGGGAATAAGTATCTTGGGACACAGTTGACAAGCCACCGCAGACACGTAAGCAAGTCACACCTGCTGCCCACGATCTGTGTACAAGGATTACATTCATAACAGCGAATTCCTGTCTCTGGTGAGTACAACCTAAAGGACAACACGTATTTGTTTAATAATGCACGTCCAACTAAACAAGTTATAAAATAACTTACAGTAGACCATGTTATTATTGAAAGAAAACTTTACTCTTTTTCTCTTCTCAGCACGTAGTTTATTTTTCTTTCGAATTTGTTTTCATTGCTTCCTGATACTTGTAGATTCAACAGATAATAAAAGAATTTGTGCACAGTTCGTAATTGTGTTTTAATATTTCACATGTATAACTTTTTAGCAAAAGGTTGTAATACAGCATATGTCAAATACTGTTTCTTTTTGTAGAAAACCATGTTATTTTTGTCTGTCCAACATCTGAGACCAATTCAAATGATTCGTTATAAAAATGATTTGCTGAAATGATGTTGTACAGATGTTCATTGTGGTTCTCGACGATTTCTTTAGTTTTAACTGAATGATGTACATTATTATATAATCAATTAAATGCTTACATATATCATAAACACTGTCTTGTTCTCGTCTCCTGACATATTTACTAGGCCCTACGTTTTGGCCTTACTACACAGTCTTTTAATTAAATAGTTTTTAATGAAATCCACGATTCGTGTTTAATTTTATGCCCCAGGAAAAGACACTGAAACCCCACAAATCCCCACTTGGAGTTATTTAACTCACAACCTATAGAGGGCGCTACAACTCCGGAAAAGGAAATTGCATGTATGCCTACGGTCGCGTCTGCTCCGTACAGGATTTGGACACGATACATTGAAAAAAAGCGACTAATGGCAAACACATTGAATTAAAATGGGTAAAACATTATCATGTTATTTCTGTCAGGTATTTCTGTATTAGGAGCTTGTTTAGTCTCTTTGATTTTAAACGCCATTGATTCGTTTCTTAGAATTACCGGCTATTAATAGATCAATGATTTAACATATAACAAATTTATAATCAATATATTGTCGGGATGTTGTAGATCTACACGTGAGATTGTAACCCGTGTAACATTGCAGTGGCAGCCGGTAGCGTTAACACAAATGGCGTGAGAATGGAGACGTGTGGACGTGTCTTATTTTCCAGCCGGCGATTTCCTGGGAATCTGCTTTCCCTGTGTATTTCCCGACGTGTATTTAAATTATATTCCATCATCTTTAAAACAGACTAGATAAATTTGCGACCAGTCGTGACGTTGCATTGGAATGACGTGCGTTTCAGGGTTCTGACAGATTGATTGTGACGCGTTGATTCACGGAAACATTGTTTCCGGCTTTCCTGTGTGAATGATCTCATCTGTCATCATATGACCTATCCTGCCCAGACTTTTCTCAGCTCGTGGTGAAATACATGTTGGTGTCCATCTCTCCATCAGAAGCAAGGCAAGGAGACGATGCCTCAACCCAAAGTGAAGCTGGTGGTGACAGGAGATGATTTTGGATACTGTGAGAGAAGGAATCAGGGGATTGTGGATTGTTTCAGGGCTGGTGGGATCTCCAATGTCTCTCTGTTGGTGAATGCGGTCTCTGCAAAACATGCAGCAGATCTGGCCAAAAGGTACTGGAGCCGACAGTTTTATATCATCTAAATAACTTTGTGTGTGTGTGTTTTCTTGTACATTAGCTAATAAATTACATTAGTGTTGTAATTTTAGTTGAGTATTGGCCAAGAGGATGTGGCACAAAATTGTAAAGTCACATAGGAGAAAATGAACCTGTTAAGCAGTTCATCTTTTGTCATATATAAAAAAGCTTTTAAGAAATGAATTAGGTGGATGGACTCACATTAATTTTAAACTATTACATGAACAGGTACAACATCCCTATTGGACTCCATGCGAATCTCTCGGAGGGGCTTCCTGTCTCTCAGAAACTAAAAGGCTCAACACTTCTCAACAAAGATGGTTTCTTTCATGGAAAGATGGGCTTTAGGGAAGTTTTACAGAGTGGTCAGCTCAACATGTCCGAGGTAAATTGGGACACTACAGATGAGTCAAGGGGAAAAGTCACATGGGGTGTTAAACCATTAAGCTTGGCCTCCATGTGGTACTGCTTGGAATAGATCAGAGATGACAAAGCAACATCTTAGTTCTTCAAATAAACACACTGTACTTTAATAAGAGAACATATATATAGTATTACATTAGAATATAAAATAGTTAGTTTCTGATAACACAAGTTTTTTTTATACCAGTGCCCAGGATTTAGTGTTATATATAGCTGTACTATGTTTACTCAGAATCTGTGATGCAATATTTACTGCTATTCTCAAATATTTACTATGTAAATCTTAAGTATTTCTCAACTAAAAAGTTGAAAAGACGGGAACTCTGTGTTTAGTGAAAGACTGGATTGTGTTTTCTCTGTCTGAAAGGTGGAGGCGGAGCTTAGGGCTCAGATAAACCGATTCTGTGAACTGATTGGCCACATGCCCGATCATATGGATGGCCACCAGCATGTTCACGTGCTGCCAGGTGAGGCCAAAGTGCATTTACCAGTCCTGTCACCCTCTATGATACTGACACTGCTTTTACACTTTCATATCTGTGCTGTATTGTGTATATGCTTTTTAACCCCTAACTCACTCTTCTTGATCAAGGGACCACTAATACTACAGAATTACAGAATCTGAGCATAAATAAATCTTAGTATACTTGGTATATACAATATACTTGCAGTTGATGGTCAGTGTACCCTAGGTTTTACATTTTTGGTCATTGTCAACAATGGTTAATAATCCTGGCAATGAATTAACACTCATCAGGTTATTTTCATGCATATAACTAGAAAAGATATTATTCTAACTGTCCAGTTTCATTTAGATTAGATACGTCACAATATACTGGTATTGACAATAACTGTGATATTTATAGTCATGATTATTGATAATGTGTTAATACTACACATATGATATTATCCATTTAAGATTTTGCTTAAGAAGCCACAATGATTACAAGCTTTCGTTCTCTGCCTCACTACACTTGTATTATGAGTGTGATTCATTGGCCAGAAAACACCAAATAGGCAAAATTAAAGATGAACTGATAGCATTATGATTTTTTATTTCACTAGATACTGCAATGAAACGGTTACTGCAGATTATTTGGCCATGATAACTGTGTAGTGAAAATCTGATACCGTGACAGCCCTACCCAGCATATCAGGTTGTTTCCAGGCATGGAACTAGAAAAGATCTCATGCTAACTACCAAGCCTCATTTAGACACATGACTAAGCTGCTATATTAAGATTACTTTAAAGATAACTTTACTGATCCCCTCATTGACCCTCGGGGTGACAAAACAGTTGTATTTTGTCATTATCGCTTCTATGTTTTGTATTTAGGTAAAGGATGGTAGTTAGTATGAGATACAGGAATATTTTAAGGGCTTAGTTGGTATTAAAATACTAAAAACTACAAATTGTAAACAAGAATTTCCATTTAACTTATTCCTGCTTCTTTTTGTGTATAATTGTTTTCAGAGGTTCGAGAAGTGTTTGCCAAGGTTCTGTCTGATTGTGGGATCACCTACACTCGTGTCCCTGTAGAACCGGCCCTTCAATTTTGCACGTTCCTGCCATCTTATCTTCAGAGCTTCTACACACAGGTTGAAAAAGACGCCCTCGAGTCTGTCGAAGTCTTTCATCGGCATGGCATTAGGTATGCAAGCGAGTTTCAAATGGCATTTTTGTACCCTTCTACAAGGTCAAAAGGCTTATTCAATAAAATCAAGCATATAATATTTTGTGTGTTTCCCCAGGTGGCCTGACATATATCTTGGTCTAAGCACCATGGGTAAAAACATGTCCATTTCTAACCTCAAGCGAGCTTTGGGCTTTACATTGGAGGCACATGCATCAATGGATGATGGGGTGACGTCTCCATTAATACTGACACAGACCAATGACACGACAGCTAACTTTCATCAGCCAATCACTGCAGAGCTCATGGTGCATCCGGGATATCCAAGCCATCCACTGCAGGGTGGATGTGGAGAGGGACCAGATGATTTCTCACAGTCTCCAGACCGACTACAGGAGCTAAATACTTTAAGGGACCCTTTGGTGCTCAGTTACTACAGGCAACAGGGGATTCACCTCTGTGCCTTTAAGGACCTTTAACAACACTCCAGGGTGAAGAGGAGCATATTTTGGGGCATTACAACACACACCAATCTGAATGGGATAGGAAACAAGATCTTGAGGGCAAACCCTCAGTTGGGAGAATGTGTGGTATGGACCATGAAGTTTAAAATATATTCCATACCAATTAGAAGGCTCTACCCTCAGAACTACAACATATGGGACTATCATGGTGTTACCCTTAAGTCATGCCCTTATAGAAATATATTTAAAATTCTGAACACTTCAAATCATTACGTTGACTTATTTATACATTTCTCAATACAAGATAAATGGCTGTTCCAGGACCAGTTTTTACTGTGGCAGATGTACATTCCTGGAAATGGAAAGTGCAATTTTAACTGGATTTGATTTAAAATGCCATCAAATCCACATATTATGACTGTAATGTACTATATAAAGATTTTAACTGAACATGTAGCATTTACCTTATATATGTAAAATAACAATGTAATTTTTGAAATATAATGTTTGTATCAAATGTATTTATGATATTTTATTTTGAAGTTGAATTAAAAGCAAAGTCCCTTTTAAATAGTGTGTTTCTTTAAAATGAGTAAATTTAGTATTGCTATATTAATTAGTTAAATGAGTTAATAAAATTAAATAAGTTAATTTGTGTCACACAGGTTCCACAGAATGTAAACCTGTGGCATGCATCACTAATAACCACTATTATGCAGTTTTTATTACAAATATCAAAGCATTAAAACAAACCAGTGTGCATATAGATATATTCTTATCCATCTTATTTAAACTAAAAAAAAACTAGGTGAAAATGGCCTTTATTTGATGAACTCAACCTTCTTTTGTCACAGGATAAATAAAACCCCTTTATGTTAAATTCTAGCCTGTTAACAATATTTCAACATTAACTAAAGCATCATTGAAAGATTATCTTAAAATAAATCCTACAAAGTATCTAGTTTATTAATGCTAATGTAGTCGTGTTTAACAAACTCTGCAGTTTTCATTTTATTCCAAGGTCTTGATTGCATCATAAACCCAGACAGTGCTTTTTGTTAACTGGGGAATCCCAGAAAAATATTTTGATGGGTTAGTTACTTTTATTAGCAAATCTCAGACCAATCAGAAGATCAGCACACTCAAGTAACAAAACGGAGTTAGCCAATGCTTTATATGAGTATATAACAGTATTCCCTGGTCTTAGTCTTCCTTTTTTATTTAATTACATAAAATCTGAAGCATTTGTAAAGTCAAAATGTCCGAAACTGCATAAAAATAAAGGAGAGACACTGTGAAGACTCAAGGTGGTGCGTTTGAGGCATATTTTAAGAGACTGTCCCCAAATTCATAAGCAAACATTATTTAAATATCTTGAACTAGAGAAAGCCAAAATAACATCAACTAATGCCTAGTTCACCATCTGAAGGATAGCATTAAACCGCAGTAGCATATCTTGAAATAAATTTGACCAATCAAATATACTTTAAGCAAAACGTAGAGAATATTCTAGAAAATCCACGGTCAACTACTGTGTTTATTCTGGGAGAAAGGTGGAATAATATGTTTCAGTAGTGAACACCTCTGTACATCTAGGGGCCATTTTCATGTTTAAACCAAAATAAATCAACAATGTACAAGAACTTTCCTATGAAATATGTTAAAATGTTTAAAATTAGTGATCATGGAAAATTATGTTCACTCACACAAATAGCATCTTTCCTTTTTCATTTGTGAAACAAAGCATTTCTTAGCGATATTGGCATTTAAGTCGCTGTTGTTATTGACTTTACAGTGGTTTTGCCGATTCTAGGCTTGGTAAAGGGCTAAACGTAGCCTCAGACATACAGTACAACCAACAAGTGCGGTAAAAGTAAAAGAGATTGTGAAATATTTGTTACTGTCGATGAAATCCTCCACACCTTGTTTTTTGGAAAACAAAACAAAAGGGCACAAAATGTAGGAAGAGGGAACAAAATAATAATATACATGATAAATTACAATTCAATTTTTTAAATGCTCATTTCCATAAGTAATTGAAAGTTTTGGTAATAATGCAGTGATTCAATTTCTCATTACAAAAGGGTCAAACAGCATTCGTTCCTCAAACTTCCTGTACAATTTTTCCAACTAGTTATCTTCTAACCAATTTTAGGTGTTTTCAAACTTCAGAAAGGAAACAAAAAACATGAAGGTTAGTAAGAGCCTCAAGCTAACACCAGAAACTCAGATGTCAGGTGTTCCCACGACGTCCTGCTGAAAGACGGAGGCTGCAGCTGGGCTGTACTTTTCCAGCTCGACTAGAGTGACACGTGTAAAGGAGAGAAGGAAAGAGAAAAGGAGGGAATGGTAGAGGTTGGGTTTTTGGGAAGAAGGTAATAGAGGGAAGAGGATCAGAGGAAATGGGGGCGGGGTTTGGGTTTTGGAGGAGGGGCTACACACTTGTCATGTATTGTTAGTCCACTGGCCGCTTTTCTCCGTGTTTCTTTGTAAACTCTTCTGCGTTCTTAAAGAATTTTTTACGGTCTTTTGAGTATTCTTCTGCTAGGTCGGCCCTCAGAGGGTGTTCTGGCTGTGGATCGTTCACCAAGGCAATGAGCGACTGAATTACTGTAAAGGAGAAAACAATGAATGTTCATTCAGTTAAAAAGCAATATTCCAATTACCAGACAGACAGCTGTAGTCAGATTTATTGAACAAATGCAAATGATACTGGTTTGTTCTTTTATCAAAGAACAAAATTCACTTTTCAAGCCATTGAAAATACTTTTCAATGAACCAATTAATGTGAGCTGGTTATTACTAGCCATAGAAGCCAGTTGTCAGGTTCACACAAACTACAGGTGGATTTAATGTAATCAAAAAAACTATTTCACACACAATAAAGTTTAAAAAACTCAATATTACAAGTCTATATGTACAGATGAAAGAAGGTCTAATGCAAATTCTTAACCCTTCCACTAGTAGCTGTTGTTGTAGATTTAAAAGGTTGCTTTTTCTTGACAAGCCAGTCTAGTCACTCAAATTCAGCAGATAAGTGCAAAAGCTGAGGACATTCACTTTCCATCCTAGTGTATTCAGGAAATAAGAACCAAACGTACAAAAGCTTAATAATAACAACCTTAGTTATTAACAGTATGTTACTTTGTCAATCAGTGTTACCAAACCCTTCAAACTCCAAAGACTTGAGAAGAGGAAGTGATGAGGGCAAGACAGGGAAACAGGATAAGAACAGCTATGACTTCTATGCCAACCTGTTTGGTTTTACATTAACACACTGACTGCTTTATTACAAATGAGTCTTCGCTGGGACCTAAATTGTGACCTAGATGTATAACAAAACCTTATCATTAACCTAGGCTGCATTTCTCAACAGCATTGCAAGCCTAAGAACACAAAATGACAACAAGTGCCCATTTCAGCCTGACAGCATTCAAGATCAGCTGAGGCATCAGTCTAGTGAAGGACTCTGTCTAGTTAAGGACTTTGCAGTGAGTCTCACCTTGGTCAGTTTTTGTGGCTGGTTTCCAGTTCTCTGCACTAATGACCGGCAGGCAGACCTGTCCCTTCTCGTCAATGTTGGGGTGGTAGATCTTTGTTTTAAACGTGATCTTGGGTGGTTTGAAAGGGTATTCTGCAGGAAAGATGATTTCGATCCTGAACGCCCCTTTGTCGTACGGAGGGTTGTCCTGTGGGAGAGGAAGGGAAACAGCACAAGGTTATGCGAGGCCAGTCTGTACTGTCTGATGGCTTGCAGTATATAATTACAAACAGGAAACTGATGTTGCTACCAGACCAGAGGGAATGTGTACTATGAGATCAGATGTGTCTGATCACATTATGAAATGGGAAGGTTGTGTGGTGCAGGGATATGGGCTAACTCAAAATCCACTCTAACTGCAACACTTTAAAATGCCCCAAGTACTATGTAATTTTTCAATACAACTATGTTTATTAGCAAATACACAGCCTTGTGTCTTTTTGTTTCCAATGGCTAAACGTTTTTATAGCTAGCAAATACATGCTAGATGTAAAATATCATAAAAATATGGTACAGGTTTCACCATTCACAAACATACAGAGAAACACTTACTGGAACAATGAGGCCCTGCCATGTCAATATGTTTGATTCATCAACTTGAATGTTACGGAAGTTTTTCATCCCAGATTTACGGATTTCTTCAAGCTCCTAAAAACATAGATTTGTTAAAAACAATACATTTAACAATATGGCATTTGCAGTACCACAAATTTTATTTGTTAATCAGAAAAATTGACTACTACAGAAATGTTGTTTACTTTGATTAACAATAACCTTTAATGTTGTATTTACCAGTGCAAATTAAATTTAGCACTAAATATAGTAATGAGTTAGGAATACTACACTAGTAAAACTGGGCAGGTCTTGACCTAACTAGTAACTAGAAGTTAACCACAAGTGAGCCAGACACAACAAACCACACCAAACCAGACCTGAACTCATTTACAGCAACACAAGCACCATATCCAAACACTACTGTTTCTAACAAGATTTATTCATAATCTATATATTAAGCACATGCAGTTAAAGAAAATAACTACATTCATAACTATCTACCATAGAAAGGATGCATTTATTTACTGCCCGGTGGGGATAATCTTACATCTATCCCATTTAATTCCTCAACCATAGTTAGGTAATTGAGCCTTACAGCCACCCTTATCTAATAAGGAAGTGATCTGAACGTCATTGTGATAATGTCATAGCCAACAGAAGCCAGAAACCTGCATATAAACACCCTGTAACCTCAAATGTTCGACCATTCATATAGATAACAGTCAAAAATGACACATTGAACACATTTAGGCGACTCAAGGCAGGTTTATTCCCATGTAATGAAACGATTGAATTAAGTGATTTAGATAAAAGACGGAAGTGCCTAAAACGAAAGCTAGTAGTTAAGTCACTTACAGTTTCGTTTTAGGGGCGTAAGCTACCCGAAACTCACTATACCATCTTATTTAAGTACTTCTATTAAATGTGCTTATTTTTAAGCTTTAAAGGGAGATTAATATTTCAGTTTTAACTGTGACACATAGGGTGACCCCTTTGTGTCCTTCCTAATGTGTCTGTATTGAGTTGAAACCAACAGCGATCTGTTTAAGAGATCCCTTAGGTTCCTATCAAAGCCGATCCAATTAAGTTTATTTCATTCAGACGGATTCGGGCCGGCTTGAACCAACCGAGCCCAGTTTGCCGAAACCCAGCGCAGCAAACCCTTCTGTCTTTCCTCTGTAAGGTATATTTCTGTACTCGCTGTCAATAAATGAAATGGGTTTTAAGGCACCGATGTCCGGTCCAAAGTGCCCCCTGACTCTGTGTCTCGCTAATCTCAACCCAAACCCAGTTCTACCGTCCCGCGGCCTCCGCCGGCGCTTTTCCTCCTTCATGTTTGGAAACGCGAAGCGAGCCGAGTCATCGGGCGAGAGAATCGCTCGTATCAACACCGACCAAGCCTCGACGAACGATCGCCTCGCGTTTTAGGTGAGTTAAACTCGCGTTTAAACTGTTATCGCGCCGTCACGTATGAGTTAAACCCACTGGAGGTGTATAAGGTGCGAGGTTTAGACATCTACCTTGTGTAGTCTCCTGCTCGCCGCCATCTTGAATCTTTCAACTGATCCCAGAATGCACCGCGCGGCGCAGCTCGGAGGCTCCAGCGATGGAATCGCTCGCTCGTGCGATTGTTTTGTGCGTCTGCTGATCTGGAATCAGTTTGAACGAAACGCTCGAATCGCGTTACAGGCGAGACAGAGACGTAACGGAATGATCTCAGATCAGCACAGTGGGTACTTTCCATTACAAAACGAAACAAAATGTCATTTATTACACTGCTTTTGGAATTGATTTATGGCTTATAAAACAAGCCATGATTTTGCCTGCTTTCACTATTTGCTAATCACCAAAGTATATGAAATGTAACATAATGTTTGCATCCTGTTTGTTATAGTACTTAAGTTAAAAAGTTCAGGATGTTGGTGTGCCTGTCTACAAGCAAAAAACATCAAGGAAGTGAGTTAAAGTGAATTACTGGTGAGTGACCATAAGATGTCACTCTCGAGTTATTAAACTCATATATATGCAAACTTATAAATTGCGGTCAATGTAGATTGAGGCTGTGTACACACACACACACACACACACACACACACACACACACACACGTTATACACATTAATGGCCAACAGTTATTATAGAAAATAAAACTTTATTCAATCATATACAATMATTTATATAAATATGCATGTAGCTATTTGTAATATATACAGACTGTCCCATTAACATTATTATACACCTGTTCAAGGGGGCATGGACCCTCATTTTGACTGAACAGAAACTTGCCTTGCATTATCATTTTAGTCTTTTGTGATAATCACAAAAGATGGAGACTAAACATGTACTAAAATTCAATTGTCATGCATGCTTTATTTATTTGTGTGTGTGAGGGGTTGCATATGTATAATTGTTTGTGCATTTGTGGTTTTGTGGGTTTGTTTATTGCCAACATGCTTCCCAGACAAAGACAGATAAAGACTGCTGTAGGGTTCCTGTAAAGCTCATAACTGAACGACTTGATTAGACTTGCTTCCCCCCTGCAGCATTTTCAGGTAAAGCTGGCCTGTTGGTTACAGATGGGAACTATTAAGTATCTTCCTTTCGCTTTTGTTTTGTTTACCATTAACTTGCAATTAACAGTGAATGAAGTGTGGTCACAAGTTTTAAACTTGTATCTAGGGCAATTACAGGTCATAGAGTTTCAAATCTCAAAGATGGGCTTTAGAGCATCAATAAAGCAAAGTAGGTCAGACACCTGTAATTTTTTTGCGTGAATCCACAAGCCCCGAATTCAATAGCAGACACTGAGTTATTGATGCTCACTGATGACTTAATAACGCTTAATTCCTTTAAGAGTCTTCGTGGATTGTGCAGGAATGTTATTTAGGTTTCAGCACCTGAAATAACTAGACTGTTTTCAGCTGTCACAACATATTATTTACTTATTTTGTGCAGGCATATATAAACATTATAAACAAACAGGCGGAAGATTCATGATATGATGTCTTTCAGAAATTAAATCTTACAATTATGTCATGCATTTGCAATATCCTGCTATTGCCACCCTTCACACACCCAGAAACAACAGAAATAAACTCCCTCCTTCAGGATTGTAAAACCCCTGTCAGGGTATATTTTGTTATAATGACCATCTGAATCTACAGGAACTCTGTACAGGAACTTCAATATTCTGAGAATCACATATAAGCATCTTGTTGTGTTGTCGACTTGTGGAATGTTTGTTTCAAATATCAAAGAGAAAATATCTCTGGATAGCTCTGTACTTTCTCTGCACTCTGACATTATCTAAGGCCAAAACATTTACAGCACAATCATTATTCAATTTAGTTCAATTCGCATTTATTTGTATAGCATTTTTTACAATACATATTGTTTCAAAGCTGCTTGGAGTTGGCTTACATTATTTATATGCATTTAAACAGAAGTAATGATCTCACCAAGTCCTTGCAGAGGACAGTATATTTATAGGATTTAACTGCGAAAATCTTCTGTGTTTGGTGGGTGGTCAGTACTTTCTTTTCACATTTGAGTTACGGGAAGGTTTGCCCCCAACTGAACAACATCCAAACAAAACTTCCTGTTGTGTTCTCTGCTGAGAAACCAGAGGGACTTTCCTAAGAAGTACCTTCACATTTGACGGTTATCAGGTTCCAAACATGACATGTCATAAGTGACAATCCTGTATTGCTTGTATTACATAAACAGGAAAGTATACATTGTCACATTGTAATCTAAAGAAAACTACATGGGCTGCATAATGTTGTTTTGTCCTCTGCATTTGAACATAAAGGCGTATATATGTATACTTTATATAGGTAGAGTGTGGCATAAGTTTTTGCTTTAAGTCTTTCATTGTTAAAATGTCTAGTTGAATCTCAGAATATTGGGCAATGCTGTCAGGTAGCGTGCATATCTTTGCATGGTTCTCAGATTGCTGAGATATTGTTTATCTGATAACATGATCGCTGATAAGCATTCAAAACACCTCACCTTCGAATATTTGACTAGGATTGAGCGTGTCTACTTTTCCATATTGATATAACAGAAATAGAGGTTGTCTGTCCGTATCTTGCCATGTATTAAACATGAGCAGAATTCAGTTCTGTGTAATTTATGCATCAGGCCATTTGTATATTAATTTGCATGTTCAAGTAAATGTAAATTTATGTGAGAACATATTTGTAAAGGATTTACACAGAAATGCATGTTGCTCATGTTTCATGCACGCAGATGTATTTAAGGATTTGCGCAACACTCTTACACAGGGGAAACCCATTGGCCCTTCTGTTTCAAACTTTTAAAGAAGTGTTGTTAGTAAAGTTAGTGAAGTGAAAGTGACATATTTATCAGTGTATGGTAACCCATACTTGAAATGTGATCTCTGCATTTAACCCATCCAGTAAGTAGTAAACACACACACTGCAAGTCATGAACACACACACATTGAGCGATCGGAAACTATAACTGCAGCACCCCAAGAGCAAGCAAGAGCATCTCAATCAAGCGACCTTTAACTAAGTCAGTCGGACTCTCTAACCATTAAGTCACGACTGCCCCATTGACAATGTATTTTAAAATATCTATTGTGTTCCTTAGAAGCAAAAATGTCACACAAGTTTAGAATGACATGAGGGTGAGTAAATGATGGAGAATTTTTCATTTTTGGGTAAACTACCCCTTTAAATAGCCTAGTCTTTTGACGCAGACTAAAGTTTGCTATCTTTAAATGTAGAAAACAAAATAAATTGAGGTTTTTGAAGTGGTGAAAATAAGGTGTAGGTATAGAATAGCAGAGCTGAAGTTTTACCCAACAGTTTACAAGCTGTACTGTAAGAAGCTTTTGGACTTGTGTACCATGTAGAATCATGGTATTTTCGACATGACCCAGGGTACTATTATGTTTCTCTGACATGTACAAAGCACAGTGCTTTTTTGTAAGTGCTGGCCTGAGAGCTAGTTAAGATAAGTAGTTAAGATAACAAATACTACAGATGTGATCAGGGACAAGAAAACAAATGTTATTGTATTTGTTAATAAGTTATTTTTTCAAAATAAGCAAATACAGTAAATACACAGTGTGCAGTAGTGTGTTTGCCTCTTGTCACCTTGAATACCCCAATCAGGGAACAACTGTGCTAAATCAGACATGTGACAATGAAACACAGGTTCGGGTAAATGGGTGGAGGGCCATGTTTTAAAAACTTGCACGGAGCTTCAGTAATTAAAAATACATTTCAAAGTCAGTTTAGGTTTTCCCTCTTTTGACAATGGTGATGCTATTGGGTCTGTTAAAGGAGCTTCACGGAAAACACACCCTTGTATCCATGCCAAGGTCATTTATCAACAGGTATTCAAACAAATCATTATTGAGATGACATGTTATTATCACTTATAATGGTCTGTTTTTTTCAATAGGAAGGTTTGGAAAGACCAGGATTATGTGTATTATGCTTCTCTCTCCACTAAAGACAATTGAGCCAAACGTAAACCAGTGTTGACCATATTAAAGCTCTTTGTGAAGGTCAGTTTCTCTTGCTTCCATTGAAGTGCAGATGCTTTTAGAACATTCTCAGATCATCAGGTTGTGCACATGGAGTTTATGCAAAACAAGACATGACTGCAAACCAAATACTAAGAAGTTGTGCAATGCATGTTTATTTTTCAGATTCTAACCCTAATTGTTATGCCAATAACATAATTTGTAATGTAAAAATACAACATGGAAGCATTTCTCTAGTGTCGGGTTGGAGTAAATCAAGTTAATAGAACATTTGTCATTTTTTGTATGTCATTCATGTAAATTACCATTTAGTAAACCTAGCACATTAATTCATTCAGCTGGCTTATTTCTTAGCTGGTAGAGCATGTTGCTAGCAACAACAGGGTCACTGCAATCCGTAACTTTATTTAAAAACAAAAATCAGTTATTAAACAAGTACTGAGACACTTCAGACACTGAGACACTTTAGCAAACTTCATAAAAAACTCTAAAAAAATCTCTGTTAGAAAAAAACAACTAAGAAATCTTTTTAATGAAAGCTGTTTAATTTATGGTCATGTCAAGCTCTTTGGCAGAGAATTCTGAATGGGAATAGGAAAAAAAAACTGTCCAGGAAGGAATGTGGGTTCGGTAAACCCAAATGAAACTTAAGCATTTACAAGATGGGGCGGATCAAAAAACTCTTCATGTGAAAGTGAAACTTAAACCTTTTGTGTATAAATACCTGCACGCGGACACCTGTATATTCACACCTGTGCACCTCTGATGTTCATACTGCATAGACTACATAGACAGAAGAATGCATACTCCAACACTCACTCTCATCGTTCTTTCTGCAGTCCTCTGGGGCAACACAGAAGGTAAGACCAAAACCAATAAAACATCTACACTCATAGAATCATACATGCAGCTGTTAATCGGAACCATGCATCCATTTCAAATCTGAACTAAGAGCTGTCAGCAGCTCCAGCTTTATGGCAGTGAGATCTTTGACATAGAACTTCTTGGCACCTGTTTGCTCTCTTGGCTTCTCAAGTAATTGAACTTCCAGTAAGTTAAATAAATGACAGTCAGGGCAAGTTATGTTCTTGCATGGTGTCAAATGTGGGGGGATTTCCAACGATAAGCTTTTCTAATACCAACCTTCAATTCTCAGCATTTTCTGATGCAGCTGTGGACTGCTGTCTGACCACCAAGGACACCCGTATTCCTGTTCAAATACTCGCAGACTATTTTTATCAAACCACAGACAGTGGCTGCCCTGTCCCAGCGACTGTGTAAGTATTGGCTTAGCACAATACAAAGCTGAGTCAGTATTAGTTGTGGTGGCATTAAATAATGCACATTTCCTAGTTAAAAGGATGGTTCCATATTTCCTATAGATTCATCACAAAGAAGGGCAAGAAATTGTGCGCACCTCCAGAGGAGAAACACGGATGGATCAGCAAGATTGTCTCACACCTGGACAAAAAGAAGAAAACACAGCAGTAAGGTGAGAAACATGAGAAAAAACTTTCCACTGCATGTCTCTGTCATGTTAACTCAGAATCTTAGTTCTGCTCTCTCGAGTCGTCACTTGGAAGCTAAATTAAACATTTAGCAGAAGTTGTATGAGTTTTCCTTCCTTGAAACATTTTCTGCCCCCTGCAAATGAAAGTGTAAGCTTTAGTTTCTTTTTCCTGCTTCACAGACAGGAAGTAACCATGATGACCTTCTAGCAACACTACTATAAAAGACCAGAGGAAGACTAC